>WSFP011491018.1:0-14855 GCA_009831015.1 Picea engelmannii
ATGCCTTTTCTTGGAATTATGATGACTTGAAGGCTTGCAAGAGTGATGTCATCCAACATGCCATACCCTTAACAGAATGAGCCAAACCTTTCCGAAAAAAACTAAGGCATATTAACCCTAAGTTGGAAAATCATATACAAAAGGAACTCCAAAAGATGGTAGATGTCGGTATCATAGTCCCCATTAGGTATTCATCATGGATGTCTAATTTGGTAGTTTTTCGAAAGAAGAGTGGTGAAATTCATCTATGTGTTGATTTTCGGAACCTTAACAACTATCATTGAAGGACAATTACTACCTCCCAAATATGGAACATTTACTACAAATGGTCACTAGGGAAGGCATGATGTCTATGCTATATGGATTTTCTGGATACAATCAAATGTTACTCAAAAGGGAGGATCAACTCAAAACGACATTTACTACACCATGGGGAACATTCATGTACTTAAGAATGTCATTTGGCTTTATGAATGCGGGTTCAAATTTTCAAAGAGAATTCAAATTTTCCTTTAAGGACCTAATCAAAAATATTATAGAAATTTATCAAGATGATCTCACAGTTGTGTCAAAGGAGAGGAAAGATCATATCTCACACCTCAGAATTGTCTTTGAAAGGTGTAGGAAATATGGTATTTCCTTGAACCCTAAAACGTCTATTTTTGGGATAGACGGAGGAAATTTATTGGGGCACATAGTTTTAGAAAGGGGAATCTCTATTGACCCAGAAAGAATGTAGTCTATCAAGGATGTATGCCCCCTCGCTAATAAAAATTCCCTTCAATCGTTCTTGGAAAGATAAACTTCATTCAAAGATTTGTTCCAAATTTTGTTGAGAGAATAAAACCCATGAGTTCCTTGCTTAGTAAAGATGTGGCATTCATATGGGATGACAAAGGTCTACGATATTTTAAATACATAAAGAAATCCATTTCCCAAGCCCTGTTTTTGGGCAACCCTGATTACTCACGTGATTTCATGATATTTTCCTTTGCTTCTCAAGATACCATTGCAAGTGTCTTGTTGCAAAAGGATGTTGATGATCATGAACACCCTATTGTGTTAATGAGAAAAGTCCTTAGGGATTCAGAATTGAATTATTCAATTACTGAAAAGAAAGCTTATTCCCTGGTTAAATCTCTTAAGCATTTTAGAAACTATGTTTTCTATAACAAGATTAAGGCTTATGTCCCTTACCCGGTGATAAAATATGCTTTGTCAAAACAGGATTGCATGGGTACTAGGGGTAAGTGGGTTTCCAAAATAAAAGAGTATGAATTAGAAATAAAACCCACTAAGATCATAAAGGGACAATGGTTAGCTCAGATGTTGACTGAAATCAATGAAGAATCCATACAAATGGGAGAAAACGAGCAAGCGAATTAGAACATGATGAATGGTATTCCGACATAATATACTACCTTAAGAACTTGTAGTGATTGGACCACATGATAGACTATAAAAGAAGGCCTCTAAGACTCAAAGCTATGAAGTACTTCTTAACTAAAGATGGTATGGGTTGGAAAGACCCAGATGGAGTTCTCCATAGATGTGTGAACAAAGAGGAGGCTAAAAATTTGCTAAAGGAGCTACACTTGGGGTATTGTGGACCCAGATTCTATGGTGAGGGCAGCCTTAAATATCTTCACCAAACCATGGGGTCCATTCGTTCATGGGATTGTTTCGAGGAAGTTCATGCCCACTTGGTAGAGGATGTGGGATGATTTCGTTCAGGAGGAGACTAGACTTATATCAGAGGCTTTTGGATAGTAGTAGATAGTGCAGGGTGATGAGGATCATGATCTTTGGACAAAGGGAAAGAAGAAGGCCGGTCGGGGAGGTCTGCAGGGTCCCAATTTTGTGGCCCCACCATAGGTAGGAGAGAGAAGCAGAGGGAGCAAGAGAGATATGAGTTTAGTGGGATGCTTTTCTTGTAGGGAGATGGGTCACTATGCAGGACAATGTTCCAAGAAGAAGAAGAAATTGTAGGATGTTTCAGTAGTGAAAGTAGAGGATCTTGAGTTCGATGAACTGTTTGCGAGAGAGTATGCATTAGCGACTAATTTTTTTGTTGTCACACAGTCCAACATCAAGTGGGGATACAAATTTGAGGAGGACCTACTGACTCATAGTAGTGATTCAAAGGGAGCTCTAACTCAGTTTTCATGGACACCATCATCAGGGGTGACTGGTCCTCCCGGGACAGCTTTAGTTTCAGATTTTTCAAGATAGATGGTTGGTGCAAGGGATTCATAGAATCATAGATTGATGAGGAGGAGAGGAAAGGCACCACAAAGGCTTGAGCCTCACTTGGCTATAGATATGGGCATATCTGATTTTGGTTCCACTTCAGGTGGAATCTACTTGGTGAGAGGCCAAGTTGAGGATCTTGGTGAGATGTCAAGATCCAGGTACTCTTGGTGAGATACCAAGAGGGGAAGAATCTTGGTGAGATTCCAAGAGAGTGACTCATGGTGATATGCCAGGAGTTGTGACCATTGGCGAGATGCCAAGAGGTAGAAATTTTTGGTGGGATACCAAGGTTGAGATCTTTGGTTTGATACCAAGATCTAAGTGATATTGGTTAGGTGGAGAGAAACTTCCATATATAGATCACACATATTGAGAAGATCTATGTCAGAGACTACTTTCATTGATCAAGGTACATCCATACTCACCAAGTATTTTCTAGTAGGAAACCATGTCCACTGTAGGGATGAGATTGGGGGTGAAGAGAACTTTCCTCGGTAAGAGGGAGTGTTGAGATTAGGGTACCTTGGAAAGTGGTCCCCTTGTGTTTGTGAGCTTCTAAACACATGTGGGAAGTACTTTGTACCTTGTACCATGTAATTTATGTCTAATTTCACTTTGACTTAGGAGATTTAAGTCAAAAGTGAAATTTGGTCATTTTAGCCTAAAATGACAATTAATTCACTTAGTGGGTGAATTGAGGGACATGAAGTGAAACTATGGAAACTTAAGTAAAGTGGGTTTTGAGTTGATATTTACTTGAGATAATCTCAACCATTGAATTAAGATGAGATGAGATGATCTCATCCACCCATTTATTAGGTTTTTGTATGCATCCTTAAGGAGGGCGCAAGGGCAAAGGAGAGATCATTTATTCACTTGTATTTTCAACAAAGGAGTTTGGAGAAGGGAAAGATGATGAAAATGGAAGCATTGGGAGAGGAGATCTTGGGAGCCTACTTTTATTAAGGGCTCATGAAGGCTTAGGGCCTAGCTTATTTGTAAAGTTTTTTCTTGCTAGGAGGAGGGCGCACTTGAGGAGGATGTCGTACAACTAGCCCGGAGGTCTTGCATTGGTAAGATTGCTTTGAGGATAGTTTTAGTGGAGAGGTAGCACACGAGAGCACATTGTGGTCCAATGGTTTCTCCATCAGAGCTTTAGGGAGAAAGGGTGCTTCATTTCAGTGGATAGAGCTATATTTGAGGAGGGTGCACCATGTTTGGGCGCATCTCTCACTTTTGGACTTGTGTTGCAGCTTGAGAAAATATGCTATTGTATCAGTTCATTTGTTTCATGTACTTGTTGTATTCCACCTTCTATTTTCCACATATATATACAGCCATTCCAAACTGGATTTCCCCGGGGGGGGTTTATCCAGGGTCATGTTGTCCAAAAATACCTGTGTTCATTTTCATGTATGTTAGTGTTTAGAAAAACATTATTTCAGCTCTAAAATATCTCTAGGTGTGTTATATAGCTTATGGTATGCATGTTCTAACATCTTGTGATAAAACTACATGCTAGGGCACCCATTTGGCCTATGTAACCGTAACAGAACAACAAAGAAGTTATTGAACAGTTTTTTTTATTATAAAATAGCAGCAAACCCTTGTTTGACAGTTTAAACTTAGATCCAACCTGAGGTAAAAGACATACCTAGTTGGCATCTTGTTAGGACCTGGAAAATATTCATGGTATCAGAGCTTGGTAACTGATTTTTGTTGAGTTTTAGACAACATATGAGTGGACTGTTTTAGACATCTTTTGGGAAGATTTTGTGGACAGCCATTGACAAAGTTTGGTGGCAGTTAATTGGCATATTTTTGTGGAGGGTTGTAGAGAAGTTTGTAAAAATTTTCTTTAGTCTCTTTTCACACCTACATGATAGAAGTGAGGATGATTTTTCATGACCTCTTTCCGCACCTATATTGATACAAGTGAGGTTAGTGTTTTTTTCCCTCTTTTCATACTTGTGTTGACAAGAGTGAGGCAACATTCCTTTCCAGTTGCAGCATCAATTTGAGTGCATTCAACAGTGATTTAAGCATCTCAGATGCTTGTGGAGGATAGGCTAGTTGGAGCTAGGAACAGGTGACCTCGGAAGGCCAGGATAGTCTTTGTCTTAGAGGACCTCGAACAATGGGACATAGTTCAGGAAGTTGTTCTTGTTCCCCCTGTTATTGATCCTGTCTTGTTAGTGTTGGATCATGTTGTCATTGATGCCAATGGTTTGATTGATTGATGTCATTTCTTGATGTCAAGTGATTTATTGATGTTAAAAGATTGATTGATTGATGATGGATGGATCAATGAGTTGTCATTGATACATGATGAAGATGGATCGATGTGGTTTCATTGGTATATGATTCTTTGTTGGAAAAATGTATAGATGACTCATTATTGTCTTATCATGGTTGATAAAGTGCACAAATGGATGAACTCCAAAGTGGTCCCCTTATGGTGAAAGCCCTCACGGGAAGACGCTTTGAGGATTGAGGTATCCTACAAGAATAGTTGGAGGAACCATGCTTGTATGTAGAATAATGAGATGAATATCAATGAATTTGTTGGTGAAACTATTCTAGTTGGATAGTGCTTGTCATGCCATTTCCGGTGGTATGTGGAACATCACATAAATCATCATGGTTTGAGATTTATGGCCTTACGAAGTTGGAGGACCCTCACATGTTGGCTTGAAGCCCACAAGGTCAAAGAAATCAAAGTGCTTGAAAAGAAGAAATCGTTATTTAAATGATAAAGTAAAGTGACAAAGTCACGATGGATTATTTAAATAATAAATAGAAGTGACAAAATCAAGAAATGATAAAGTAAGGTGAAAAAATCAAGAAGGAATATTTAAATGATAAAGTATTGGAGAACTTTCTATTTATGGAAAGTGGTTAACCCTAAAATAAGGAAATTAGGTTAAGTGACCTAGAAATGTAGAAATTTCAATACAAATTAAGTATTTCCTGCGATTCTCCTGATCTAACAATTACGCCACTGTTAAATAAAAAATCGCTTCTACTATAATTCTTGCGGAAAATTAAACCACGATCACAACCACAATCACAAAGTGAAATATCAATAACACATAACACGGAAGTTTTACCGGGAAAGAATAAAGCTAAAAAACCAATCTATCGTATATTATTTATATCATGAATCATGAAACAAATATCATACAAAACTCTAATCCAAGAGCTCCCAGTACAATACAATCGTCTCACACTATCATACACAAATCAGCAAATACATGTGCCAATTTTTGTGTCCGGACAGCTTGCCTCCTCTACACAATCTCTGCAATTCGAATTCTCACAATGATTGAATACAATTGCCTAGTTTGCACACGCTCATAAGCATATCCAATGCATGTGTGAACAAATCACAACTGATATCCAAACTGTCCCTTTCACTTGTTATCTCAACTGGGTCTCCACTGGATCTGGCATGCATGTAGTTAACTGTGGTAAATCTTCAGTTGCATGTGAGTTCATTGATTAACTGAACTCTCACTAGTGCATGTTTAGTTACAACTAGTACAACTGATCTTAACTCACTTAACTACACTTATAATTCTGTTACAAATCCAACGCACTCATTTATGAATGAAATAATAGATTAATATTTATTGTCCAATTTATTTAAGGGAAAAATAAATTAGACGCATGTTTTTTGTTGATTTTTCAACAGTCCCTCTCAACAAGAAAGGGGTTATCCTTCACCCCAATCCTGTCTCTATGATATTCGAATTTTCTCCTGGTGAGAACCTTCATCAAAATGTCTGCATCCTAATCTTCCATAGGAATGTATTGAAGAAACATGATCCTCCGCCGCACACAATCTCTGAGATGATGATACCAGATATCTATATGCTTAGATATGTCATGAAACACAGGATTAATTGAGAGTTTAATGCAACTCTCATTATCACAATAGATCATTGTCAAATCTAAATGAAAACCAAACAAACCAACCAAGATATTTCTCATCCAGATAGCCTCACATGCAGCTTGACTCGCTTCCATGTATTTTTCTTCCACTGAACTAAGTGCCACGGATCTTTGTTTCTTGTTGTACCAAGAAACAACTGTAGATATTATACTAAAGATCCCTCCTGATGTGCTCTTTCTGTCCATTGGGTTGCCCACCCAATCTACATCTGTTAAGCCATGCAACTTCACCTCATTCATTTGTCTGTACCATAATCCATACTCAGATGTGCCCTTCAGATATCTCAGGACATGCTTACCCACCTTCCAAAAGAGTTTGGTAAGCTTAACCATCGCTTGACTTAGCTGGTTAACCACGTAGCAAATGCCTGGTCTCGTGTTCACTAAATACATTAGCAAACCCACTAACTGTCGATAGACAGTAGCATCCACTACTTCTCCAGAACTAGCATCCTCTTTCCTCTAGTTTCCTGGAAGAGGAGTATCCATGGGTTTGCAGCCCTCCATGTGAAACGTACCCAGTATCTCTCTTGCATACTTTCCTTGAGACACAAAAATTTCACCATCTCGCTGCCATATTTCCAAACCAAGGAAATAATGAAGAAGGCCCAAATCCTTCATCTCAAACTCCTTTGCAAGGTCCCCCTTGCATGAGTGTATCAGCTACTCCTCACCAGTAAGTATTAAATCATCAACATAAAGCATAATGATTAAAATATTACCCTAAACCACAATTTGGTATAGGTTTGCATCCGCTTCACTTTTTCTGAAGCCCAATCCAGTGAAATAGTTGTCTATCTGAGTGTACCAAGAACGGGGTGCTTGCTTCAGCCCATACAATGCTCTCTTAAGTTTGCACACATCCGACTCTCTGTCAAAGGTCTCAAAACCTTCTGGTTGTTCAATGTACACTTCTTCCTCAATGATCCCATTGAGGAACACAGTTTTAACATACATCTGAAGAATGTGTCAGCCCATCTGCGCTCTGAGTGCAAGGATGGATCTTATGGAAGAGTACCTTGTGACAGGTGAAAAGGTCTCATCATAATCTATCCCCTCGATCTGTGAGAATCCCCAGGCCACAAACCTAGCCTTGTATTTCTCCACACTCCCATCAGCAGCTTGCTTTACCTTGTAGATCCATCTCGAACCTACCACTGATTTATCAGTCGGTCTTGGGACAATTTCCCATGCACTGTTTTTTACAATGGAGTCATACTCCTCTACCATAGCATCAATCCAAGTGGGGTCTTGCACTAATTCTTGAAAGGAAAATGGTTCAGTCACAATAAGTTTTCTCATGAGAGCCATGTATCCAGCAAATCGATCAGGAGACTGTCTCTGTCTGCACTGTGAAATAGGGGCTCCTACATTCTGTGCAGCATCTAGTCTCAATCTATCAGCTTCCATGGTGCACTTTCTGCCATTTTTGATGGATGGCTCTACTTGAGTGGTTTCCTCCACTCCTTGAACCTCTTCATGTGGATGGTCCACATCTTGAGACTCATCATTGGGAACCAGCAGTTCCTCTTCTGCATGCAATTCTAGCTCCCTCTCAAGCGACAACCGTATGGCTTTTCCCTCATCGAATTTTATATCCTGTCGCATAACAGGCATCTTACTATTCGACAAATGCACACGATAATTATGAGGTGTTTCTGTGTACCCCACAAATATCCCAACTTCAGCAGTCGATTCTAGCTTCTTCCTGACATCCTTGTTCACATGCACAAAAGTAGATGAGCCAAAAAAATTTAAATGTGAAACATCAGGTTTCTTACCAGTAAAAGCTTCTTCAAGTATACCCATGCCAAGTACTCTATGAGGACAACAGTTCTGCACATAAACCGCAGTATTGCATGCTTCTGCCCACAAATGCATTGGTAGGCCCTGATCATGCAACATCGCTCATAATGCACCCATGATCATTCTGTTCTTTCTCTCTGCGACCCCATTTTGTTGTGGGTTATGAGGCACTATGAGTTCTCTTCAAATTCCTTCTTTGCTGCAGAAGTATTTGAATTCGTTAGAGATGTATTCTCCACCATTATCACTCCTTAGAGCCTTCACTTGCTTCCCTGACTCTTTCTCCACCAATTCTTTAAACTCACAGAACTTTGAGAATGTTTGATCCTTCTTCTGCATGAAGAATATCCAGCATTTACGAGAAAATTCATCAACAAAAATAACATAATACCTGTATTTTGTTGTTGAAGAAACCGAGAATGGTCCACACACATCTGTGTGAATTCTCTCCAAGATCATCGAAGCATGGTTCTCCTTTTCAGGAAAGGTGGACTTTACATACTTCCCCAGGGTGCACCCCTTGCACTGATCTAACTGAGCAAGTGTTCCCCTTGGAAGTCCAGTAGATATTTGTTGCATTATCTTCAAGGCTCCATGATGAATATGGCCCAATCTCCTGTGCCATAATTTGCCCTCATCCCGGCTCATCACTTTTTCTGCCTTGCCTATCATGGCACTGCAACCATCTACCTCCAGCATGTAGAGATTCTTAACTCGAATCCCTATCTTCTTGACTTGACCCGTTGCTTTATGTCGCAGGTAGGCTTTTCCACTACTAAAAACAACATCATAGCCTCTGTCCTCCAACATTACGACTGAGACCAAGTTTTTCTTCAGACCTAGAACATGCATAACATTTTTCAATTGAAATGGTTTACCTGACTCCCTCTGAAAGGTAATGGTACCAATACCAGTTGCACTGTATCATCCATTGTCACCCATCTCTATATGCATTCTGAGATCTTTCTCCTCCAAGTCAATGAAAGACTCTTTATCTCCCGTCATGTGGAATGAAGCGCCACTATCCAAATACCACACTGATCCTGATGCACTTGAAGCCATGCATGCGATCAAAGTGAAGTCAAGCTCAAATTGTGAGACAAGATCCTCACCATTTGCAGCTCCAGTAATCGTCTTGTTCTTCTTCTTCTGTGGACAGTTAGTAGCGAGATGCCCATGTTCGTGAGAGTGAAAACACTTCACTTTGGACAAATCCAGCTTCTTGACTTTAGACTCGGATTTTGATTGGATTTTTTCTTCCCTTTCCCTTTCCTTGCCTTTGCATTCAAAGCATAATCCTCTTCATCATCACGCTTTGATGAAGATCCTTCTCTGGTGTTCCGCCTGAAATCCTCTTGCACTAGATCCGACCACAGTCGTTCCCATTCCGAAAATTTTTCCCTTCCATTGATAGAGTCTTGATAAGTGTGCCAACACTTAGGAATCCCTAGGAGTTCCAAGCTCACCAAATCATCAACAACGACTATTATTCCCACACTTCCAAGCTCATCCTGATATTGGAAAAACTTCATCATATATTTTGGAATGGTGTCTCCTTTCTCCATCTTGATCTTCCTGAGTTTATCTTTGAGCGTCAATTTCCTATGGTCGCTACTATTTTGGAATAGATCTGTCAAAACCTTCCACATTGCACATGGTGTGGTTTTCCCATGGAGACTTGAGACAATGTGGTCTCATACACCCTCCAACAGAATTCTCCTCGCCTTTGCCACTTTCTTTTTCCATGCATCAAGATTTGCAGTGTCTGTCACATCTGGCTTAGGAACATCATTGTCAATGTAACCCTTCAAGCCATTGACTTCGAGCACTGCTTCCATCCTGTCCTTCCAAGAAATGTAGTTAGAGTTTCCCTCGATTGCATACTCCAACCTCAAGCCATTGAAAGACATTTTTGATATTGAACCAAGTGTCGCACCAAGAAAATCTTGCAAATTTGAATGTTATCCAACCCAAAAATCAACTATTGCACTTTCCTCTTACCCTGAGAGGTTCGCACCCCACCTGAGAGCAACCTAAAGGAAGTTCGCACCCTATCTGTGTATAGCCTACAAACTTGCCTGGGAAGTTCGCACCCTACTAGTGTATTTGCCTGCGAACTTGCTTGGGAAGTTCGCATTGTACTCCATTGTAGGGTGAGGGGAGTTTTCACCCTGCTAGTGTATTTTCCTGCGAACTTGCTAATGAAGTTCTCACCCTGCCTTTGTCTAGGGTGCGAGAATTACTATTCTTGAAAATGAGAGTAGTTTTCAGTACTAGGTTTCGCACCCTCTAAGAGATGGGACCTGCAAGAACACGATTATGTTCGCACCTCACTTCCATAGCTCCATGGCCTCCGTGACTCTGATACCATGTATAAATTTCAATACAAATTAAGTATTTCCTGTGATTCTCTTGATCTAACAAGTACGCCACTATTAAATACAGAATCGCTTCTACTATTATTCTTGCAGAAAATTAAACCACGATCACAACCACAATCACAAAGTGAAATATCAATAACACATAACACAAAAGTTTTACCAGGAAATCGTAAAGCTAAAAAACCCCACTATCATATATTATGTATATCATGAATCATGAAACAATATCATACAAAACTCTAATCCAAGAGCTCTCGGTACAATACAATCGTCTCACACTGTCATACACAAATCAGCAAATACATGTGCCAATTTTCGTGTCCAGACAACTTGCCTCCTCTGCACAATATCTGCAATTCGAATTCTCACAATGATCGAATACAATTGCCTAGTTTGCACATGCTCATAAGCATATCTAATGCATGTGTGAAAAAATCACAACTGATAGCCAACCTGTCCCTTTCACCTGTTATCCCAACTGCGTCTCCACTGGATCTTACATGCATGTAGTTAACCATGGTAAATCTTCAGTTGCATGTGAGTTCACTGATTAACTGAACTCTCACTAGTGCATGTTTAGTTACAACTAGTACAATTGATCTTAACTCACTTAACTACACTTATAATTCTGTTACAAATCCAACTCACTCAGTTATGAATGAAATAATAGATTAATATTTATTGTCCAATTTATTTAAGGGGAAAATAAATTTGATCCATAGGATCTTTTATTGACTATGGTTGAGTTTTAATTTTGCATGTGTTAATTAACCATTTGAGAAAACTTAATGAAAGAATGAGGAAAGAAGAGGAATTATGATAGACATATACACATATGCAGATCTGAAATGAAATAATAGACAACAAACTATAACATACAGATTGATAACGGAGTTCGGCACAACTTTGCCTACGTCTCCGGGCCTTTGTCTCTGTGGGGGAGGCTGCTTTATTTCTATTCAAAAGCTCAAAAATACATTGCTGCAGTGCCAATTGGCTACAAGACTGATCTAGTCATGTTCATCTAGATCTATAGAACCCTGTAAAGAAACGACACGCAAGATGGACGTCCGGAGCTCCCAGAAATGGCCCAACAGCGTCTGCTCCTCAATATCTTCCCTGCATAAAAATGGCTTTGGCTTGGCTTCCCTTCAGCATAAATTTGCTCTTACTACTTCTTTCATGGCCTCAAACAGGCCTGGTTTATATAGATCTGAAGTTGGTTGTTCATCTCCAACTTCCTCCCAAAATTTGGGCTCCAAAAATGCCCAATATCTCCCAAAAATGGAGAAAATCAATAAAAATCAGGCATTTTATTAATAAAAACCCAAAATCTTAACCAAAAACCCACTTTTCAATTAAAATTGGGGATAAGCCCCTAGGCCTGGGTGCGCTCCCCCTTAACTCGGTCGTATGGGTGGTCCATATGGCCACGCGCCCATGCACTGGCCCCTTCCTCACGCTCCAGCTCCTGGATCTTTGGCATATACACAGGACCACGGGCCAGTGGTTACAACCTCCCACGCGTTTTCGGTGGACTAGATCCCGGGTCATATGGGACCACCCGGAACCAAGGGCTAGTCCCTATCCCCAACTATCCATTGTGTTAACTCCCCACGTGTTGTACAACTGTGGTCATGTGAGTATACATTGGACCATGGGCTGGGGCTAAGCCCCGACCCATTTCCCCACCGAAAAAGCTTTCAACCAAACTCATATAAAATTTATTCCACATAGTTTACAAAAACCAATCGTCGCCAGGGTGGTTAGCCCGTCCTACTAGTCCGTTGTGCTATGGGAGGTCGGGGGTTCGACTCCCGTGCACGCCATAACATTTTACATATAACCTTAACAACCAACCACAGGGTGCCACGTGGTAGCCCATGACTGGGCCACGTGGCACCTCAACAACCAACCAAAGCATGCCACGCATCAGTCGATGATTCGTCCATGTCACCTGCACATCAACTGTCGTACTACCCTATCAGCCTTCCGCGTCAACTACTGACATCATCTGTGCCATGTGTCACCCTTACAGTGGTGACATGTGTCACCCTTGGATTGGCCCAACTGTCTGCCCATACATGTGCTCCGTCACCTACCACATGTCATCACCCGAGGTTGCCATGTGTCATCTCTAGATCTGCCACATGTCACCTTCAAGAGCTGCCACGTCAGCCTATACGAAATGTACGGACTGTACAGTCATCCCCTTTTTTTGCATGTTTGCCTTTTCGGACAGAACGTGATAACTTGCTCATACGGAGCCCATTTGACAAAGTAAATATACCGCCGGAATCAGGAAGACGAGACAGACATAATGGTGTTGGTTTCGTCACATTCTGAGCACTTTCATTTTTGAGCATTTTTAAGCCCTGTCAGACTTCTAGATCCAATTTCGGATCACACCTCCCTACAAAAAGACCTTTTGGTCCCCAAAAGGTTACTGACTAGTCAACAAGCTCGGCATAGGCCACCCGGCTTTTCTGCTATCTTTGAACTATGTCTTGTGCACCTGTCTCATCAATATCAACTGTAACACAATCATGACAACTGACAGTATATTGTTAGCCATTTGAACCCTGTTACATCTTACTGAAGCCACTATCATCCATGTAGAAAACATTACTAATGATAGTATAAAAAAGACAACTGCAAATGAACTGATATACTTGAAATATCTGCATGACATGAGCTTATCTTGAAGCAACTTATGATTGATTTTCCATTCAACAACCATGTCTTGTTCTTTCTTAAGATCAATTACTTCATTTGAAACAATTATTGGTTTTTTGCTTTCTTGCACTGCCTTCTTTAATTGTTCCATACTGTTTTATTTGCTTTAACGTGATGAGCATGAACCACATAATCTTGACCTGCTTTAGTGAATTGATATTGATTCTTTGTCCTGTAGAATATTGCCTTACGATCATATAAGTATGGACTACCTAAGACCATTCCACATTCTCTTAACGACACAACATCACAAGTTACTTCGTCCACATACTTAGATGAAATTGCAAATTTGATTGTGCACTACTTTGTTATGTGCATCTGATGATGATTGCTTATCCATTTAAGTGTGTAAGGCTTGTGATGAGTTTTTGTTTTTAATCCCAATTGTTTAACCAACTCTTATGAGATTAGATTAGATTGAGATCCACAGTCGATTAATGTGTCTATCTTAGTGTGTCACATGATTACCCTTATATGAAACAACTTGCTTCTACAATCAATGTCTTCACCACATTTACTTGTCATACCAACCAATGAAATCTTTGACTCATCACTTGAATCCGATCCCAAGTCTGTGGGTTTTGATGTCATTGCCACTATTTGCATTCCCTTCTTTTCTTTGAACCACTTTGGCCTCTTCTCGGGATGTAATTGCCAACATCTGTCCTCATCATGTCCCTCTTTCTTGCAATGCTTGCAAGAGGGATATCCTTCCTTCCTTGTCACTACATTTGCATTCTTTCCATGCCTTTTCCTCTTGTCTTCTTTCTTTGAAAATGATGATTCCCCTGACACACCTGCTTTCCCTGCTTCAATATACGTAGCTTGAACAGAAACGTCATCAAGGTTAGTGGGTCCAAACATGAAAATAGTGTTTCTAATATGCACAGGAAAACCTCCTATATACTTCATAAGAGTTTCTTGTGTTTGCAAAGGGATGTCTAACATTAATGCCATTTTTCGAAATCCATCGGTGTATTCTTGCACTGTTTGTCCTTTTCTTAGTTTTAAAGATTTCCATTCAATTATTGTTTTTTTCTTTATAACCCAAAGGATATAATTGTTTCCTAAGTGCAGAAATGAAATTCTTCCATGATGGAAATACATTACCCACATGTTGTGTTCCTTTTTGCAGCTTGCTTTGCCACCAGATGAGAGTTGTACCTGCAAGTCTAAAAGATGCCAACTTAATTTGTGTGGCCTCATCCTTGATCTGTTGCACACTGCAGTATACCTCCATCTACCTGATCCAATTGTCAAGTTTTTCTGCATTTACTTCACCATCATATATGGGCAATTCAAATTTTACGTCAAGTTTTAACAATGGCATTTCACTTTTATGCTTATGAACATTTTTCTTCTCATTAGATTTAGAACTTGAACTTGAAGAAGAAGGAGAAGAAGGAGGTGTTGATGGAGGTGAAGGAAGAATCTGAGGATGGTCCTCTTCCTCTTCACTTTTACCTTTTGAGGAATCACCCAAAACTGGTCTCTTATGTTCCAAGTAATCTTCGTACAAAACTTTCACCATCTTTGACATAGCATGGAATGTTTTCTGGAACGCTTTATCATCTTGAGAAATCCCTTCTTCCAATGCCATCTTCTCACTGTGAGAAGCTCTCTTTCTCAATCCAATTAATGGATTCTCTGCAACAAGCTCACCTTCACCACACTGTAGCTTTTCCCTGGTTAACATGCAAAACTCAAATCCAAACGTCAACTAGC
>WSFP011491019.1:0-14855 GCA_009831015.1 Picea engelmannii
TTTGCAACATCATAGACCTTAGTCCTTCATAGCGCACCCTTAGAACTCCAAGAAAACTCCTCTTGTGCAACTTTAGACCCAAAGAATACTCCCCATCTCCTCTTGCACACCTTAGATCTATTATGCACAGTTGTACTTTCTCTTCTTGCTTGGATACACTTCAAATGCATTCACTTATGGGGCATGTTACCCCCCCCCCCACCCCCCAAATACCTAGGGATAACTCATGTCTCCTGGGCCGCAATGGAGAACATGAACCTTACCATGATGATTATCAACGTGTTCACAGATAGCAGCCCAACAACCCCCCTCATTCACATTTTTAGTTAAGGGTCAACCAAGGCTCATCACATCCAAGCAGCCCGAAGTATGGGAGATGGTAAGCCATCGTCACCATGAGGTATATTAGTCCTTCCTGCATACAAAGTGCATGCTTAATTTGTTGGGGCATGTGGATGAGGATCTTTGGTTGAAGTTGGATAATGGATCATTGGCTTGGGAAATTGTGTCAGTTGCCTTGTTTCACTTTGGTGGTTAGCTTCTATGCCCTAGTCCCGTGTTGTCACTACCTAAGGAAAAGGGGTACTATTGGGGATCCCTCACAAGGGTAACATTTTGTTCCCCACCATATTGAACACTTTCTATCTTGGAGCCTCTCATAATGTACTAAAGTTCAGTAATGGGTCATGGTCCATTCTCTCATGAGAAGAGGGGATAAAGGCCCAGAGGTTGATTGTAGTTGTTAATAAAAGAATATGAAAATTATGCTAAAGAAAGGAAGGAACAATAGCAAAGAAATAACAAAAGTCGGTCCAAACTTGAACTCTACCCTTTCAATTCTCACCTCGGTACCAAATAGCAATGTTATAGATTGAAAACTTATAAAAGGGTACTTCCAAATATGATAAAGCATAATAGTAAGATGGTTGATAAAGGAGGATTGAAAAAAATAGCGCCTAAGAATGAGGTAACTCAAGAGAAAGCACACCCTCCACAGAGGCACTCATAGAAATGGATTAAATGACACCATGAACCATGACGTAAGCCCTAAAACCATATCACTTTCATACTTACTCTTGAAGGGTTTATTTATTTTTTGCTTCCCTCGGGACCTATCCCTCTACTTGGGTGATTTTATTTCTTGTCTAGGTGGCACACCTAACAGGTTTAGATGAAGGACCTCCCATACTTAAACTTGGCAACTCACATGGGGTCATGTGTTGGTGTGATGCTTGAAGGAGATAATGAGGTGAATTATTTACATGGATTATATCTCAAGTTACAACTTACTTTGCATGCTTTAAGGACAATTGTTTCTGATGAACCTTGGCTAACCATTTCTTACACTTTGATTTATCTTGGATAACCTTGACATGGTTCCTTGAGGGACATCGTGGAATTGTACCCAAGACATTGTGCCTTTATTGCAAGACCTTGTCACGTGCGATGGAGAGTAGTGGATCATCTAGTGACTCACCACCCTCATACATAAGCTTTCACATCCTCAGAACCCTGAATGATGGACATATGGGCTTGGCATGAGCATATTCATACATGATGACACATAGATGGGTCGGAAGCCCACAGGCTAGGCATAGTACCCAAGAGTTGATTTTTCACCAAGATCAGGGACGTTGTAGCAGTTGACGGTTAGAGACAGTGTAGAGATGAGATGCATCTTCCCAAGGTCTAGACGCATCACTTGGATCTTGGAAGCTAGCCCTATTTTGGTGATGATGCCACGTTCTAGATCTTGATGCAACTAGCGTTTGGTGGTTTCTTGGGGTATTGACGATGCATGGCATGAATTTCAGTGAGGAGAGACATCACTTGCTCCTGCCTTGCTCCAGATTGATGCCATGTGGCCTTTGGAGGCCCCTTCCTTGCTAAAGAAGGCTTGATTTCTCACACATGTGGCCCATTATGATTTATTTTTTGCAATTTATCATTTGTAAAGGTTAAATGAAGGGTCAACCCCACTTATATTTTGTTGTTGACATATTATGTGGACAAATATGTGAGGGTGTCCTAATATAAAAAGTCCAACTCTCACTTTCATTTTATCATCATCATTCCTCACCATTTGTGAGAACTACTTCTGAAATTTTTGGCCCCTTAGGCATTATTGGTCTTTCTCTCTCATGTGTTATGCTTGGAATGGATCTCTTGTGGATGGTTGACTTCTTTTGAATGGATATTTTTGCAATTAGGATTAAATGCTCTTGGTTTCTTGGATGAAGTAAGTAAATTTTTTCAATTATTGTTTATGATATTGATGTTTATGGTGAAATTTTTATTTTGTTGCAAGAAGTCTTGTTTGTTGAAACCCTAAGAGAGGAACACAAGTGCTTGTTCCTCTCACAAAGTCTTATTTGTCTAAAATTGGTTAAAGTATATGATTTTATCCCTATACATTTGATCTTTGACCTATTTGAAGCTAAAAGAAGGGAGGAATGATTTCTAGGGCCCAAATTTGATTGCACCCTAGACATCCTTCTCCTCAAGATATAAATCCTAAGGATGAAAGTTGCTTGCACCTTGGGGTTTGGATCCTACCTCTAGGTTTCAAGTAGATCAACCTTCAATATTGGATGCATTTGAGACCCCATATCCCTAGAAAGGCACTAGTCATGAAACCACTCTTGTGGTGGATGTCATTGATAAACACACTCACTCAAAACTCTCAAGTATGCTATTAACTATACTAACTCTAACCCTAGAAAACTCACTATATTACTTGTTGTTGTTATAAAAGTTTGTTATAGCCATCCAAAACTACATTAATTTGTTGCATACACTCATCTAAAGGTGGCTTAACCACTCAAATAATTTATCTAGCAATTGGATAAAATTCTATTGGTTCTATGCTTACTTCTCATGGTCATTTGTGGTATTTTTTAGCACTAGTTATTGTTGTTGTTACAAATTACTCCTTGATGTTATAAGATTGGTTTACTGCTGAAATTTGCAACAACCATAACAATATAACTTGTCTAGTGTATAAAATAGGTCTTTATTGCATAATTTAGATTGAAAGTTATTGCATATATGTTGCAAAGTGTTCTTGTTCCGAGAAGGTACACAAATCACCTTCAACCTCTTCTCTTCCCTAGACCTACACCAAAAAAACAATGATCAAGATAGGGGGCGGTAGGCTTGGCTACTAAACTTACTATTTGATCCCTTGAGGTTACCAGGGAATCCTCCCTTATGGTGGACATCTTCCATCACTAAAGTGAGGGAAGATCCTACTAAGGTGACAATGGTAGTTTCTTCCATTGTTATGCAAGATTTTGGGATCTTGTGGTGGGATTTTCACAAGTACAAATCCCGTGATAACATTTTGGCACCATTGTCGAGAATAATTGAGTCATTCTCATCATGACACATCTTTAGTAAACTTCTCCTGAAGCCCTTATCTTACAAGTTTACCTGGTGACTCCATCGAGAGTAGTTCCCTCACCTTCCTTTGATGGTCATCTTAGAGGAATCATTTGGTGACTCCACTAATGAGAACTCGTACTATGCATCATTATAGAAATCAAGCCATTTCCCTCATGGCTCTTATGAAATGGGAATCCAACAATATTTTCAAACTCTTAGAGATGAGTAGAATTCGTGGTTTTCCCCATGACATGCTAAAAGGTGTTAGTTCCTAGTTATCTAAATTTTTTGGTAATGATGATACCAAAGTTGATTATCAGTTGAGTAGATTCTATGATGAATATGGGACCTACGAGATAAACCCCCAACACTCAAACGTGATCATGAGGCTCTTATATGACTCATTGGTATGTGAAGCTAGGGCATGGTACGACAACCTCCCAAGAAAAAGTGTAAAGATCTAGGAAGACTTCAATAGTGTTTTCATGAGGAAATGTAGTGATAGGAAAGATACATCTTTCCTTTTCTCTCAATTAGACAAAATCCAGAAATATGAACAAGAATACATGAGAGAATTCAATGCGTGATTTGATGCCTTGGTAGAAGAATTCCCTCTCAACATCAGACCCACGGAAGGGATTGCTTTATTCTAGTATCTAAATGATTTCCAAGGACAATTTCAACTTTTGTTGAAGAATAAGTTCCCTGAAACCAACGAGGAGGCACAATATTTTGCATCCCAAATAGAAACCAATCTGAGCTCATACAAGTATGATGTCCCTCCCATGGCAAATTCTCTCGAGCAAACGATTATAGACCTTGTGCTATCCCATAAGACCCTCATGACTAAAGTAAATGCCCTAGATGAAAGATGTGCCCTTTATCAACAAGACATGAGTGATAATGCATGGGTGGGAACCTCTCATGAGGAACCATGCTCCATCACTAAGAGGAAATGGCACACCGAGAATCAAAGTATTGCTAGGGAAACTAAAATATAACTCCAGGCACTCATGAGTGAAGAATTGGAAAGGGAAGATGAATCCTTTGAAGAGGAAACCAAATTTTCTATGGAAATAAGCCATGAGCAAGGTAGTGAAGAGTTGGAGGTCTCCAACTCTGATGACATTCCATCCTCATCAAGTCCTGATGAAGAAAACTCAAAAGGGAAAATTGAGAACCCCATGCCTTCACAAGATTCCAACATTGAAGAATCTCAGGATGAAGAGGATGTTTCTCTCGTGTTCAATGTTGAAAATATTGGTATAAGGGATGGAAAGCATGAACCCTTCTTTATATATCTCCTAGTGAATGAGTTCCCCCTCCAAAATTGCATGTTAGACTCAGATGCCTCCATGAATATCATTCCCTTGAGAGTGATGCAAAAAAATTGGCCTTGAAATTTTATGACCTTATTAAAATGTGTGTGGATTGGATTCTCAACCTATCAAGGTGTGTGGCCTTTTTAAGGACCTTAAGGTTAGCTTGGCCACCTTCCCATGCATTTCCCTTGTCATGAATGTTGTAGTGATTGACATACCAAATGTTTGGGGAATGTTGTTATCCAAAGAATGGGCTACAACCTTAGGGGGAAGACTTCAAATGGACCTACCATATTCTATTATCCCTCACCCTGAAGATGGTTTCGTCACCCTCTATAGAGAACATGTCGTTAGATACCAATTTGAGTCCCATAGGGGTCCCATGGACGAAGTTTTTTACTTAGATGACAAAATGGGAAATTTCTACGCCATTGACCCTACACTCTAGGTTGAGCAGTATCAATATACTAGCAACGCATTAACTTTAGAATTTGACGGTGCTCATTGTAGCTCTAGTTCAGGAGCTGTAATTTTCATCATGCCCCTCTCTAAGGAGGCCAAATATTTCTCATAAAGACCTGACTAAGACTATACTAACAATGTTTCTGAATACGGGGCTATGCTCATAGGACTCAAACTAGCCTTGGATAGTAGTATAAGGTGCTTGAAGTTCATAGGGGATTATGATCTAATTGTTTCCCAAGTAAATCTAAAGTTTGGTACGAAAAATGAAAGATTGAGGAGATACAAGGATTCAATGCAAGACACCATAAAAATCTTTGATGAATTTTTAATTGAAGTGATTCCTAGAGAATAAAACTATGTCAATGATGCCTTAGTTGTCTCTGCATCCACCCTACAACCCTGAGAAGGGGTCCTTCAAGACTTGTGAAAAATGGAGGTGGTTTTTAGACCATCAGTCCCTGATAACCTAGAGCATTGACAGGTCTTTGATGATGATGCCTAGATACTTAGATTTATGCAAGCCAATAAAGAGTTCTTTGATTCCCAGACAAATTTCTTAGAAAAATCCATGAACCTGGAAATTATAGAATTTATTAACAAAATTGTCCCAAAGGGACATGTGCCCTTAGAAAAAGTGTTTGAGAGACATGATACGTATAAGGGAAAACTTGTTGTAGAACAATTCGATAAGGTTTTAGAGTTTAACACACGCTTAGGGATTGAACCAAGAATGGTAAAAATAGGGAGGGAACCACTAAGGCCGAGAGAGGATGCATACTAGACCTAATTCTCCAATTTAAGGACATATCGCTTGGACATACGATGACCTAAAAGCCTATAGAAGCGATGTTATTCAACACACCATCCCTCTCGTAGAAGAAGCCAAACCGTTTAGATAGAAGATACGACAAATTAACCCTATACTAGCACCTGAAATTCAAAAAGACCTTCAAAAGATGGTTGATGTTCGGATCATAGTGCCCATTAGGTATTCCTCTTGGATCTCCAACTTAGTGGTGGTCTGAAAAAAGAACAGAGAAATTAGACTATGCGTTGACTTAAGGAACCTCAATCAATTATTGTTGAAGGATAATTAACCTCTCCCAAACATGGAACATCTATTACAGAGAGCTACTAGTGTTTGGATGATGTATATGTTGGATGGTTTTTCAGGCTACAACCAGGTTTTAGTAAAGAGGGGGGATCAACTTAAGACAACATTCACCACCCCTTGGGGAACCTTCATGTACTAAATGATGCCTTTTGGTCTCATGAAAATCACATCTACTTTCCAAAGGGTAATGGATTTTTTCTTCAGATATATAATAGAGAATATCATAGGAATATACCAATATGATTTGACAATTGTATCTAAGGAAAGGAATGCACATATCTCACACCTTAGGATGATATTTGAGCGTTGTAGGAAATATGGCATCTCCCTTAACCCTAATAAGTCAATATTTGGTATCGATAAGGGAAATTGTTAGGACACGTGATCTCAAAAGAGGGTATCTCCATTGATCTTGAAAGAGTTAAGTCTATCAAAAACATACGACCACCTACCAACAAGAAATCCTTACAATCATTCTTTGGGAAAATCAACTTTATAAGACGATTCATCCCAAAATTCACTGAGAAGGTTAAGCTAATGAATGCTTTGCTAAGAAAATATGTCGATTTCAGATGGGATAATGATATCTTAAGGTGCTTCGAAGATATTAAAAAAACAATCACTATGACACCTTTCTTGGTTAGTTCTGACTATTCCTATGACTTTATAATTTTCTCATTCACCTCTCAAGACACTATAGTCGGAGTGTTGTTGAAAAAGAACAAGGATGACTATGAGAAACCCATGGCCTTCATGAGAAAAACCCTTAGGGACGTTGAATTGAATTACATAATCAGTGAGAAGCAAGCATATGCCCTTGTCAAGTCCCTTAAGCACTTTAGAAGTTATGTCAAATACAACAAGATCAAAACTTATGTACCCTACCTCGTTGTCGAAGATCTTCTTTCTCAGCAGGATTTCCTTGGGACCAGGGGAAAGTGGGTGTCCAAAATCCAATAATATGACTTATATATTAAACCCACTAAGATTATCAAGGGGTAAGGCTTGGCCCAAATCTTGATTGAAAGGAATGAAGAATCCATACAGATGGGGGAAAATGAACTCGTCAACGTGATAATAAGTGAAATGGAACATGATGAATGGTATGCAAGCATTATCTACTACCTAAATAATATTTCATGCCCTGACCACTTAGTAGATCACAAACAGATATCATTGAAATCAAATGCCATGAAATATTGTTTGACCCAAGATAACCTAGTTTGCAAGAACCCTGATGGAATCATCCTTAGATGTGTGAATACAAATGAAGTTGACTGATTGATTAAGGAACTCCATTCAGGTTATTGCGATGGTCACTTCACTACCCATACCACCGCCCATAAGACCCTAAGAGCAGAATATTACTAAAACATTGTTCATCGATAGCCATTATTATGTCAGGTCCCACCAACCTTGTTAGTTCTTCACAGGAAAACAACGACTACATATGTTGCCTTTGAAACCAATCATTTTTGCAATGGGGTTTGGACTCATTGGTGAATTCAAGGATGACTCAAACAATGGATATTGTTGGGTTTTGACCACTATAGACTATTTCACCAGGTGCGTAGAGGCCATCCCAACAAAAATTGCAATTGAGGAAGTCGTTGTGAGTTTTCTTGAGGATAGGATAATAACAAGGTTTGGTGTCCCTACCAAGATCACTACCGACAATTCTAAGGCCTTTGTTTCCCTTGATTTGGAATAATTTTGCTTCAAGTATAGGATCATCCTATCTCACTCTTTCAACTACTATCCAAAAGGGAATGGACAAGCAAAATCAAGTAATAAGAATATGATGAATATTGTCAAGAAGATTGTAGGAGAAAACAAGAAGGCCTAGGATAATAAGATCAAGTATGCTCTATGGGAATACCGCATCACAACCAATAATTCCACAAGAAAAAACTTGTTTGAGTTAGTATATGGATTGGAATCCAAACTTTCTATTAACTTCCAAATTCCTACCCTTTGGTTCACACAACAATACACCATTGACAATGAGGCTCTGCAAAGAAGAATTGACCAATTGATAGAACTAGATGAATCTAGGAGGAGTGTTTTGGATCAAATGGCACACAAACAAGAGAATATTAAGAGAACATTTGATCACAAAGCAAGACAAAGGATTTTTAAGGGAGGAGACCAAGTATTAGTGTGGGACAAAAGGAGGGAGAAACCAATAATGCATAAGAAGTTTGATAGTTTGTGAACTGGACCCTACCGAATTGTGAGCAAAGTTGGTCTCAAATTATTTAAATTGGCTACACTTGAAGGGGAGAATCTATCATTACCCGTTAACGGATACCTTCTCAAGCCCTACTTCCCTGATGGGACTTGACCTTGTAACATAGATTGGTGTAGGCTAGGTAGGCATTTGCATCTTGCATTGCAATTGTATATATGTTGCATGATGCACTCATGCTAGTAAAGTCTTGTGTATTTCTTGTATATATTGCATTCTCATATAATGAATGCATGTTAGGAAATTGCACTTGATTATTATATATTATGCATTTATCATTTGTAGCTTAGTGAAATTTTTGTCTTTTCAGCATGGTTTTGGATTATCATTAACGTCGGTGGATCACATCCACCGACAAATACTTCTAAAGGGTGTTGTTGTTTGAAGTGGGTGTAGGATTGCAGGTCTTGGACAACTAGATATGTTGAGGTTCTCATGCGCTCTATGGTGAGAACATGTCCCCATGTTGGAGTCAGATGTTACCCCCTAATACCTAGGGGATACTAGAGGAGATCATATCTTGTAGCCCATAATGGAGAACATGATCCCGACCATGATGATGATCAGTATGTCCACAAATGGTATCCCAACAGACCCCCTCATTCACCTTTACAACTATAGGTCAACCAAGGCTCATCACATCCAAGCAACCCATAGTATGGGAGATGATAAGTCATCATCACCATGAGGTATTTTAGTCCTTATTTCATGAAAAGTGTCATGCTTAATTTGTTGGGAATGTGGATTAGGATCTTTGGTTGAATTTGGATAATGGATCACCAACTTGGGAATTGCGTCAGTTTCCTTGTTTCACCTTGGTGGTCAACTTATATGCCCTAGTCTTGTGTTGTCACTGCTTAGGGAAAAGGGGTATTACTGGGGGGCCCTCACAAGTATAATGTTCTTTTCCCCACCATACTTAACACTTTCCATCATGGAGCCTCTCACAGTGTATTAAACTTCAGTTATGGGTCATGGTCCATTCTCTCATGAGAAGAGGGGCTAAGTGCCTAGAGGTTGACTGTAGTTGCTAATAAAAGAATAAGAAAATTATGCTAAAGAAGGAAAGGAATGATTGCAAATGAGTAAAAAAATCCATTTCAATCTTCATCTCTACCCTTTCAGTGCTCAACCTAGTCCCAAATATCAATGCTATAGATTGAAACCTTATAAAAGAGGACTTTCAAATATGATAAAGCAGACTAGCAAGATGGTCTATAAAGGGATATTGGAAAACATAGCGCCTGAGAATGAGGTAACTCAAGAGAAAGCGCACCCTCCACAAAGGCACTCACATAAAGGGATTAAATGACACCATAAGCCATGAAGTAATCCCTAAAACCATATCACTTTCATAATTACTCTTGAAGTGTTTCTTTATTTTATGCTTCCCTCGGGACCTATCACTCTACCTGGGTTATTTTATTTCATGTCTAGGTGGCACACCTAATAGGGTTGGATGAAGTCCCTCCCATACTTAAACTTGGCAATTCACCTGGGGTCTTGGGCTGGTGTGATGCTTGAAGGGGATACTAAGGTGAATTGTTTTCATGGCTTATATGTTAAGTTACATCTTATTTTGCATGCTTTAAGGATTGTTTTTTCTTATGAACCTTGGCTAAACATGTTTTATTTTTTTATTTGTCTTGGATGACCCTAACATGGTTCCTTGAGGGACATCTTATGCTTGTACCCAAGGTGTCGTGCATTTATTGCGGGACCTTGGCACGTGTGATGGAGAGCAGTGGGTCATCCAATGACTCACCACCCTTGGACATTATCTCTCACATCCTCATAACCCTAAATGATGGATACATGGGATTGGTATGAGAATATTCCATCATGATGGCACACATTTGGGCTGGAAGCCCACAGGCTGGGAAAAGTACACCATAGTTCATTTTTCACCAAGATCAGGGAAGTTGCAACAACATACAATCAGAGATAGTGCATAGACGAGATGTATCTCCCCAGGGCTTGGACGCATCACTTGGATCATGGACTTTAGCCCTATTTTAGTGTTGACGTGACCTTCTAGAGCTTGACGCAACTAGGTTTTGGTTGTTTCCTGGGGTACTGATGATGCATGGCATGACTTTCGGTGAGGAGAGACATCAATTTATCCCACCTTACTTTGGATTGATGCCACATGGCCTTTGGAGCCCCCCTCCTTGCTTAAGGAGGCTTGACGACTCACACATGTGGCTCATTATGATTTATTTTCTGCATTTTATCATTTGTGAATGTTAAATGAGGGGTTGACCCCACTTATATTTTGTTGTTGACATATTATGTTGAAAAATATGTGAGGGTAGCCTTATATAAAAAGGCTAACCCTCACTTTCATTTTATCATCATCATTCCTCACCATTTATGAGAGTTACTTCTAAAAATTTTGGCCCTTTAGGGGTTATTGGTATTTCTCTTTCATGCACTATGCTTGGAATGGATCTCTTGTGGATGGTTGGCTGATTTTGGATGGATATTTCTACAATTAGGGTTAAATGCTCTTGGTTTCTTCGATGAAGTAAATTTCTGCAATTCTTATTTATACTATTGATATTTATCGTGAAATTGCTATTTTGTTGCAAGAAGTCTTGTTTATTGAAACCCTAAGAGAGGAACATAAGTGCTTCTTCCTCTCACAAAGTCTTATTTTTTAAAAATTGGTTAATTATACTTGCTAGGGTTAAAACCCTAAATACCTAAACTGCTAACACTTTAGGATTTTATACCTAGACATTTGATCTTTGACCTAGTTGAAGCTACAACAAGGGACAAACGATTTCTAGAGCCCAAATGTGCTTGCACCCTAGACGTCCTTCTCCTCAACATCTAAAGCCTAAGGAACAAATGTGCTTGGACCTTAGGGTTTGGATCCTACCTCTTGGTTTCAAGTATATAAACCTTCAAGCTTGGATGCATGTGAGACCCCATAGCCCTAGAAAGGCACTAGTCTTGTAGTAATGTTTGTGATGAAAAACACTGATAAACACTCTCTCTCAAAACTCTCAAGTATCCTACTAACTATGCTAACTCTAACCCTAGAAAACTCAATACATTACTTGTTGTTATTATAAAAGTTTGCTAAAGCCATCTAAATCTACATTTATTTGTTGCATACACTCATCTAAAGGTGGCTTAACTCACTCTGAAATTTCCTCTAACAATTGGATAACATTCTATTGGTTGTATTCTTACTTTTCATGGTCAATTGTGGTATTTCTGAGCAATAATTATTGTTGTTGCTATAAATTACTCACTGATTTTATAAGACTGGTTTACTGCTGAAATTTGCAACAACCATAGCAATATAACTTGTCTAGTGTCTAAAAGAGGTCTTTATTGCATGCTTTAGCTTGGAAGTTGTTGTATAAATGCTGCAAAGTCTTCTTGTTTCAGGTATGTACAAAAATCACCTTCAACATCTTCTCTTTCCTAGACCTAGACCAACAAATCGGTGATCAAGATAGGGGGTGGTAGGCTTGGCTACTAAACTTGCTATTTGATCCCTTGAGGTCACCAAGGAAGCCTCCCTTGTGGTGGACATCTTCCATCACTAAAACGAGGGAATATCTTAATAAGGTGACAATGGTAGTTTCTTATATTGTTACACAAGATTTGGGGATATTGTGGTGGGATTTTCACAAGTACAAATCACGTGATAGCAGGGCCGACTTGTAAAACTGGTTGGGATGACCTATAAAAATGGTTGGGTCGACCTGTACTTTATGGCTTAGTCAACCTGAGAAAATATTTCATATCTCCTCATTCCTATGGAGTTAGAGGGAGTGTCATATACCATTCAAAAGGCCTTGAAATACAATTTTCAACCATTTATATTATGCTCCCATTTGAGCTAGATATTCAAAGTAAAAAGACCTTCAAAGATAGGGTATCCAAATTGAGCATCAAAAATCCAAAAACAATATTTCCAACAATCTCCATCTTGCAATATTTTTCTTGGACATATGTACTTTGCCCCTTTCTTTGACATCAATGATAACAATATTTCCAACACTCCCCCCACTGCCATCCTCATATATGGTGAGTTTTCCCTAATATCTTCACCCACCCTAACCCTGATATATGGTGGGGGGAGATATTAGGGAAAAATTGTGGTTTTACTTATATATCCCCCTATAAGTTTACTCTAACCCCCATCATCATATATTGTGGGGCAAGATATTAGGGAGATATTATGGAAAACTTATTAGGGAGATATTAAGGAAAACTTATTAGGGAGATATTAAGGAAAACTTTAAATTTTTTCCCTAATCTCTTTCCCCACCCTCACCTCCATATATGATAGGGGGAGATATTAGGGAAAACTTATTTTTCCTAATAACAATTTTCCCCTAATTTACCTCCCCACCCCCTATATGGTGGGGGGAGATATTATGTAAAACTTATTATGGGAGTAGATATTAGTAAAAACTTGTGAATTTTTCCTTAATATTCCCCCCTACACTAGATTTTGCTTTAGATGTTAGGGAAAACTTAATAAGTTTTCCATAATATCTTCCCCTACCATATATGAGGGTAGGTGTAGGAGGTGATATTATGGAAAACTTAAGCCCCACCATATATGAGGGTGGAGGTTGGGGGTGGGAGGGATATCAAGGAAAAATTTCCCCTAATATCTCCCCCTAGGTATCATATATATGAGGGTGGAGGTAGGGGGAGATATTAGGGAAAAATTAATCCCAACCATATATGAGGGTGGGGGTGAGGGGAGATATCAGGGAAAACTTAAACCCCACCATTAATGAGGGTGGGGGCACATATTAGGGAAAACTTAACCTTCACCATATATAAGGAGGTGGGGGAGTTGCTAGGGATATTAGTGAAAACTTATTAAGTTTTTCCTAATACCCTCCCCCCCCAATGTAGCATATATGAGGGTGGGGTTGGATGGAGATATTAGGAAAATATTAACCCCCACCATATATGAGGGTGGAGGTGGGGGGAGATATTAGGGAAAACTCCCCACCATACATGAGGGTGTGGTTGGGTGGATATATTAGGGAAAAGTTATCTAATATCTCCCCACACCCTCATATACAATGGAGACTTTTCCCTAATATCTCCCCCCACCCCCAACGATATGAGGGTGGGGGTGGCGGAAGATATCATGGGAAACTTATGAGGGTAGGGGTGAGGGGAGATATTAGGGAAAACTTATTATTTTTCTGTAATATCTCCCCCCACACCCACCCCCGGGGATATGAGGGTGGGGGTGCAGGAAGATACCAAGGAAAACTTGTGGGGGTGAAGGTGGGGGATATATTATAGAAAACTTATTAGGGTGGGGGTGCAAGAAATATTAGGGAAAATTTATAAGGGTGGGGGTGCAGGAGATATTAGGGAAAACTTATGAATATTATGGAAAATTTCTGAAGTTTTGTCCAATATCTCCCTAATAAGTTTTCCCTAATATGCCCCCTCACCATAATAATTTTTCCCTAATATCTCCCCCCACCCTTAAGTTTTCTCTAATATTTCCCTCCAATAAATTTTTCATAATATCTCTCTAATAATTTTTCCCTGATATCTCATCCCACCATATATGAGGGTGAGGGTGGGAGGATATATTAAGGAAAATTGTATGAGTGTGGGGGGAGATATTAGGGAAAACCACACCCCCACCCTCATATATGGTGAGGGGAGATAATAGGTAAAAATTAATAAGTTTTCTGTACTATCTCCCCCCACATTCACCTTCATATATGGTAAGTTTTCCCTAATATCTCCCCCAACCCCCACCCCCATATATGGCAGGGGGATATTTAGGGAAAACTTATTTCCCTAATAACAAGTTTTCCACAATGTCTCCCCCCATACCCACCCCCATATATGGTGTGGGGAGATATCAAGGAAAACTTATTATGGGGGGAGATGAGGAAAAATTTAGGGTGGGGGTAGATAACAAGGAAAATTTATTGATATTTCCCTAATCACCCCCCCCCGCGCCCTATGTATTCCTTAATATCTTACCTCGTCCCCACCCTCATATATGAATTATCCCTAATATCTCCCTCAACCCTACATTTTCCCTTATATCTCCTCCCACCCCCTTATGAATTTTTCCCTAATATCTCACCCCGTCCCCACCCTCATATATAAGTTTAATAAGTTTTCTCTAATATCTAAACTTATTAAATTTTCCCTAATATATCCCCCCTCCCTCGTATACGAGGGTGGGGAGAAATGTTAGGGAAAACTTAATAAGTTTAGATATTAGGGAAAACTTAATAAGTTTTCCCTAATATCTCTCCCTACCCCACTCTCAAATATAAGTTTAATAAGTTTTCCCTAATAT
>WSFP011491020.1:0-14854 GCA_009831015.1 Picea engelmannii
GACTTGACGTCTTGTAGATCCCAGTCCGTGATAAGATCGATTAGGTTTTCAAAGAAGGGGTCTTTGATTTTACTACCTCCTTTCTTTTCCCCTGAGTTGAGATGGGTGTTGAAGTCACTACTGATTATACAAGAAGAGAGATCAATGGTGTTTTTGAGCATAAAAAGGGAGTTCCAACAAACGGTTTTGTCCTTGTAGGAGTTAGGCATATAGACATTAATAACTGAGATGATGTTACTGAAGTCCTTATTTTTAAGAACAATTAGAAGCCAACTTTGAGTTTCTAGAGTTACCTCAAGAGTCCAGATCTGATCATCCTAGAGAGTTGCTATGCCTCCAGAGGCTCCTTGAGGACTTATGGCTACTCCAGCTGTGGTTTTGAAAACTTATTTCATTGTTTCTAGGATCGTTGACGCCTCCATTTTTGTCTCCTGGAGGAGAATTAATGAGGGGTTAGCCATGGTTTTGAGATCTCCTAGGGCTTCGGCTTTGGATTTACTGCCAAAGTCCCTACAGTTCTAGGAGAGGAGATTCATTGTCAGGGGGTGGAGGAGGCCTGACTGCCATGGGTTGGGAGATCAGATCCTTTAGATCCTACTTTGTGTGTTGAAGTATGCATGCATTTTTCTATAGATAGTCGCTTACCTTGTGCCTTTTCTTTTGATGTTGTTTCTTCTTTGACTTCTTTATTTGATCTCCGACTGGAATTTCTAGTTTTATCCAATGGGATTTCTCCTTACTCCACATCTTGTTTGGGTTGCGATTTTAATAAGGATTCTTCATTTACTTGTTGTTCCTCTTCTTGAGTGTCCTCCTTTGAGAATTCCTCTTCGACTGATTCTTCTGCTATTCTGACTAATGGTGGAGTGGAGAAGGAAACATGCTCCAACACAGGCATTGAACATGGGTTTTTCTTTGAGGATGGTTCACCTAGAGATTCAAAGGAGTTTTGAATGGGCGTGGGGGGGATGATGCCAGGGTTAGGCGTGGATTTTTTAGGGAGGGTTTTGACAAGAGGGGCCCATTTTGGGGATAGATCCTGAAGACCCAAGGCTGGGGCCTATTCCTTTTCCAGTGTTGGATTTCTTTCTAACCTACTTCTAACCTTCCGCTTGTTGTGCGGCATCAACTTCTTGTGCTTTTTTTTTACTGGGGAAACTTCTTGTGCTTCTTGAGAGGGAGATGCTCGTAATCTAGCTTATGAATGTAGTTCCAGTCATCTAGATTTAACTTGATTGCCTCTGAGAGCCCTTTTTCTAGATCAACTTCCACACAAATCTTGACACATGAATACATACTAGATTTAGTTTCAGCCCCGTCGATAAATTTTCCCAATGTTTCTCCTATTCTTTTTATAACTTCATCTCCCCAACAGTGAAATGGTAAGTGTGGAAGCCTCACCCAAACTAGGATAGCTGAGGGAATGTTGTTTTCTGGGTCAAAATCTGGGGTCCATTTGTTTAGGTATAACCCTCTTGGGCCGAAGAAGTAAGGGCCATTTCTAAAAATGATATCTCTATCTTCTTTATGATTAAAGTAAAAAATACAGAATCCCTTACCATAGAAGAAGTGATTCATGCACCCCTGTACCAAAGGGTGCCAGTTCCGCTCAATCCAAAGGTCGATTTGTCAAGGTGAAGGCCATAACCCCATGAATTGACCTATGAGTGCTCTGGAGGAGAAGAAGAGAGCCTTTCTTTGTGTTGTTGTGCATGGAATTGCCACTTTCGGGATTTGGTCCAATTTTTTTATGAATTGGGAAGCAATAGGGTGCATGGGAGGACTTCAAAGTAAGCCCACCAATGTCTTGAATGATTCTACTTCGATGAGGAAGTCTGGGGGAGGATTAGGATCCGGATCTGCCAAGGCCATAGGGAGGCCGAGAGGAGGGGGGTGAAGCGAGGAGGGGGTGAGCTAGGGTTTCCTAGTAACTATATTACATGTTACTATCTCCCAAATCCTAGTGTATAAACTAATTAAGAATTAGTTAAATTATGAAGGAACACATATTATTATACTATATTACTTTCGAAAGGAAAAGAGTTAGTTAAAAGTCAGTATAACTATATTAATATGAACAAGAGTTAGCTAAGAATTGGTCAAGAGTCAATATAACTATATTATTATGAATGAGAGCAAACTAAAGAGTTAAGAGTTATTTAAACTATTATTATTTATAAACTAAATAAGTGTTAATTCTTAATCCCAATTTATCTATGTAATTAAATTAGAAATAGATATTGCAATTTTAGATAATTAAATTAGTAATAGATGTAGCAATTAGTATTGGAATATAGAAAACCAATTATAGAAAACTATACTTTCATTTATATTAATCTTATCATACTACAATGGCTTGAATTGAAGAGGAAACTAGGACATAATATTTAATTATGAAAATGCCCTTATAACTTGGTCCTAAATACATACTAATAAAGACTTTCACTTCCATCCAAGGAAAACTAGAGGACCAACAAAAAAATCCATTTGTAACAAAAGCCACATTGCATGTGATTAGGCTAAATAGAAAACATCTTCATGCTTGAGGAGGATGAGCATATTCATCACCCTAGTATGTTGAGTTTACTCATTTTCTTGATCCAAATAGGTTGAGTTGCCTATGTTTGCTCGATTCCATTTTATTGCTTGCAGTGAAGGATGAATAGGGAAACTATAGTTATGACTTGTGCTCAATACCCTTGAAAACATCGAAAGTGTTGGAAAATAATATAATGGATTGGCCCCTAAAATAGTAGGAATGGATGGCTACAATGGAGCAACCAGATGATGGTGGGGGATCTAAATGTTTAACAAGAATTGGAAGAATTGTGTATTCTTTGCAATTCAATCGATTGAATTGGTCAACATCCTCCTTTGTTTGATCTTGTTTGTCGTCTTGTCAAGCTCCTTCCTCCTCCATTTCTCCTTTCAAAGTTTATGTTGCACCTTCTTTTGTTTTTTTTCATGCCTTGCTAGTTTTTTTTTGTTTCTCTTTGTCTTCTCTCTCTCTCTCTTTGAAGCCTTTCATGCTTTCAATGTTTTTCTCCATTAATCATTTCTCTCATATTCTCATTTTCAATATCCCTCTTCTTTTGTTTCAATTCCATCATCTCATTTTTCTTTTGTTTTGCCTTAGCTAAGAGTGTGATGTAATTGTCTGAACTTGGTGTTGAGGCCACAACAACTCCCCTTTAATTTTTCTTTTACAAGCGAAAACAAAGGTGTCCCCTACTCAAATTCGAACTCTAATGCCTAATCCTATACTACTTGAGCCTAATGTTAACTCTTTATCTACCTTGAGGGAGTTGACAGTTTTATCTTGATTAATGATTGTGTACCTTGAATGCATTTGGTTTTTAGGACTTCTTGAATGAACAACTTAAATGATGAACACATATGCTTTATGCATCCTCTTGCTTTCATGTTGTTCTTAATGTATTTATATTTATTCTTTCGTGTGTTGATCATACTCTTCAATTTCAAACTCTTAGCTTGAATCACAAGATCACTAATCCTTACTTTGAGTTTGAGACTTGGTACATGCAGTTTTCAGGACACTTATCTACAACATCCGAGATCAAGGATGATTGTATTTGAACAAACCCAACACTCGTTCATAAGTTTGTTGAAGGCATATAATGTAATGTTTATGGTATATTCTCAAGTGTTTTCTTAATCACATAAATGATCTCATCATTTTTGTGGTTGTAAGAGCAGGTTCGCAGGGCCACTTCATTTACATGACCGCTCCAACCTTGAAGTGCATGTGGGGAATCCATCCATATTCTTCCTCTTTCCTAGATCTTGTCTATCATCTAAATCCAACAATCAAAATTATGAACTAAGCCTTGTCTTTCCCAAAACTCATTTGGATTTGTTTTTTATCATTATTTTATTAATGAGGTCAGAACTTTGATACTTAGTCAAAATATTGATCCTTAACAAAATCTCCCTCATTGGGAAACATGTTCTCCTTTTATTACAATTTCCTTGAGGTCCGAAGCTCGCAAGGTTATCAGATCCACCTTTCCTGTAGTCCTATCCCATGAGCTCAACAGATTCACCTCTATCAGGAATCCCCATTCAAAGTGTTGAGTGTGCATTGTCTTAAGATTGGTTCGAAGCCCAAAGGCTGAAATCCTAGCAGGCTCCCCTCATTGGGTTTGTCGCATTAGGGTGACCGAGTGAAGTCCCTTATGATATTTCTGAGGTCTGAAAGGCATGAGCTTCTTCATATTAATCTTTATCGGGTTCTTCTTTCAACCTCCCCTCTCTCTAAAAACCCAAGACATATACCTATTGATCTTATTGGATATAGAACCTTATCGTATCGTCACCTAATGCTTTCTCACCACTTGTCATAATCAGTTTCATGCATTGTGTCTTGACATAAGAACATCTTCCCTAATCTGATCATATTCCCTCTCTTTGCAATCTTATTAGGTATGCCCTTCGAGATCTTTAGTTTGACTAGATTGATATGTATCTTGCGCCCAATTAGCGTCGATATCTTTTTATCGTATGAGTAGCTATTTGTGGTATTGATTTGTCGCATGACATGTTTTCTTTTCCCCCCTCGTCCCATTCCATTCATTGCATATGAATTTGAGCGTTTTTTTATCTCCATACGACATAGATACCTGCCTTGACACCTTGTTACTCAAAATCTACATGGTATACCTTGCTCCTATTTTTGGTCCCTAAGTGTAGAACTCTGACATGTGTGGAACCATGACTGGCATGGAACCTTGACTCATGTGTAACTTGGCCTCATTTTCCTCATTTTTGTTTTTATTTTTGTACATAATTTGTATATTTTTATTTCTTTTTATTTTTAATTTTTGTATTTATTTATTTCCATTTGTATTTTGCCCTTGGTTTTGCAAAACCACATGGTTTTGATTGCATATGGTAATTTCCCATGGTTTTCCCCAAAGTTACCCTTGGTTTTTATTTTTTACATGGGAAAAAACAAGTTTACTTTAGAAATGTTTTTACATGGGTAAACTATTTTTTTTTACATGGTGTGTTTTTCCTAAAACTCTAATGTATAATTTTACACATTCTATTTTTTTTTTCATATCCCCTTAAAATTAGAAACAATTTGACTTTATATATATATGGAAATCAAACGAAGAATCAATTTGTTATCTTTTCTTACAGTGTCCATTCACTTCTTTTGTTTGGAAAGAATGCTCTGCCTCTTTATAACATAATGTAGATTGGAATGGCAATAATATCTAGAAGAGGCTTGACAAACTTGGCTTCAAAATGGCAGATTCAAAAGGTTTCGAGATCTCCCTTTAATTATAAAATGGGGAGTCTGGTTGGCCATAAACTCTCTCATTTTCAAGGATAAAATGATTTCCCCGGAGATAGTGGCAGCTCAAGGATTAAGAATTCTTTCACACTTTCCTCAGGAAAAGGATATTTCCCTCATTTGAGTCATACAAGAAGAATTTGTAGATACTTCCATCCCATGGGCTTATTTTAATGGGGCCTCACAAAATAATCAACTTTCTTGTGGGGGGGCATTCTTCATATTTCTCAAAATCATGTCTTCAAACTAAAAATGGGATTGGGATCTGGTTCAAATAATTATGAGGAATTAATGTCTTTAAAGCTTCTTCTTATATTTTCCAGGGAGAAATATGTTCATCACATTCAAATATTTGGTGACTCAACAAATGTGATAAATTGGATCCACTACACTCAGAGATGTCACAATATCATTCTACTTCCACTCTTTGAAGAGATTATCATATTATAATCCACCTTTGACACTTTTCACATCCGACATGTTTACAGGGAGAGGAATTTAGAGGTAGAAAAACTATCTAAAGAAGGTATTCGACTGGTTTTTGGGCATTGCAATATTTTGGAACAAAGGGACAACACCTCCTCTTAATACTCCCACCGTTCATTTACATAAGTCATTTCTGAAGCTGATCATTGACTATATTAAATGTTCACTTGATATCAATTTTTTTGAAGATCTATTTTATGATGTGTTAATACATGGTTTGGATTAACCAGCTTTGCAAGCAGATCATCCTCCAACCACAACCCACTTTTTCACAACAGTTACCCTCTTTTTTATGATAACATATGCAACAATGGAATTATGATGGTTGCATGACGGATTTGTATTGTAGGACAATTTATTTTTCTATAGGCATATTGATCAACATTATCTATGCTATGCATATTTTGCAAAACACATGTACTCATTCACGTGTTTCTACAGAATGTAATTTTATTCCTTAATAAAATTATGCTTTTTTCCAATGAAAATTCCTATATATATATATATATATATATATATATATATATATATATATATATTATCATTATCATTATCATTTTATTTTTGTTTTTTTTCCATTCTTCCCATATGTCCTACGATGAATATTTTTATGAGTTAATTTCATTTTAGTTTCATTTGATTTTTTAATTTAAATCTTTAATTTTTTCCCCCTTTCCCATTAGAATTCAACTTAATATTTCGTTAGAGTTCTCCCCAGGTTTCTTTCCATTGGTCTTCACCTTCACTTCAGGATAAATTCCATTGGGAATTACCATTAAGAGATAACTCATACTTTTTTTAGAATCCCTTCCTCCTCACAAACCTTCCCTCAATCTTAGAATCCCCTCTTCCCTTCCCCAAATACCCTTGAAAACTTAACATTATTAATTTAATTTTTCATCATTTTAGGGAGCCATCAGAATAGGTTATCAAAAGATCCCATTGGAATAGTTCATCGGACTCAAGACATTGGGATGAGCCCATTGGAAACTTACTTCCACAAACTTACCTTCACTTTTCAACCATGGGATCTCGATACACTAGCGAAGTGATCGTTATTTTAATAATATTTTAAACCATCAGAAGCCTAGCTCATTGGAGTTAGTATGCCAAAAGAGTCAACTCTTACCTTCACCTTCCAACCATGGGATCTTGATAAGCCATCAGAGTGAGTATTATTTTAATATTATTTAATTCCATTGGGAAGCTATGTCATCAGAGTGGGAGAGCTCATTAGAGTATTATCTCATCAAAGTGTTATCTCCTGAGACTGATAGCTCATCAGACTCAAGCCATCAGAGTGGGAGTTATTATCATAGTGATTCATATGCATTACCATTTTGACCATCCTTAAGTCCGATGGGGTTATTTGACTTACCATTTTTAACTTTGGGAACACTTTGGGTTACATTTTTATTTTGGAGATTTATATTGATTTTTGATAATTTCATGTGGGTGGGCTAATTTTATTATTTTTATTTTTATTGATTTTGATTTTCATGTAGGTCATTATAGTTAATTTGATTATTTTCCTACTTTTTTTTTTATCTAATTCCTATGTTTCACTAGGATTATTGGCCAAAATTAGAACATGACCCCTAGGTCCTATGCCTCCTCTAGGTCCTTACAAAAATAAATTAAGGGGGATAAAAACTATATTAACCATTTAGTATTGAATTATCTCATGCATGAGGTACAATGATTTTCAGGTTGAAGATCGACAACCTAGATTCACCCACAAGCAAATCAAGGGTTGTTGAGCGTCGAACTTCAAACAACCATATCTTGAGATACGTGCATAGAAATCGAGCCCAAGATACCTCATTGGAAAGGTATCGAGGAGAAGAATACATCGGGAGAGGACTTTAGGTCAAAAAAGTTGTGGAAAAAACCCAAATACACAAATAACAAAAGGTCACAAATTTGGGGGAGAAATTGACTGTGCAAACTTCAAACGACCATATATGGGGCTACAAGAAACAAAATTACGCCTAGGATAGCTCACCGGAAATATCTAACAGAGAATAGAACAAGATGGTGTAGCTATTATGGATATATTGAGGGCATAAATTCCTATAAAATGCAAAAAATAGAATAGGTCCAAATTTAATTAGAAAATGGGTTGTGCATGTTCAAGCAATCATATCTTAAGCTATAGGAGTCAAAATCGGACCTGCAAGAGCACACTGGAAGGATAAGATAGAGAATAATATGATGAAATGATCTTAATCACTAGGCTGACACCATAAATTCCCATTTGAAGAACAAAAGAGGACACCAATGGACAAAGTTAATGATATTTTCAAAAACATATCACTCATGAACAACAAATAAAACAAAAATAAGTACTCAATAGTATTTTTGACTTCGATTTATAACACTTTCCTTTCCATTTATGAAAATGTAAGAGATATTTGAAATGTAAATTGAAAAAACAAAGGGAAACAAAGTCAATAGTCATAAAAAAATCAAGAGTCTCTCTTATCATATAAAAGAGAACTCGTTGAAAGTAGGAAGGGACTTTTCCCATTGTGTATATCGCTGATACTCTTATTGATGGATATACGAAGAGAATTAGCTATTTTTTGAATTCATAATTGTATCAAATGCTTTTGGGACTAATTCATAAATGTTTTTTTCATAAATGCTTATGTTGTGATTTCTAATGAGTACATACATAATGTTACAGGCCTCCTCTACAACTATTTGAGATGATGTATGAAATATTATAGTATTAACATATTCTTGGATTCAATGAACTATTTATGATGTCAAAAATATCATTTTAACTTGTAGTCATCTATTATTTTTTATCCTACGTAGGATAGGTTAGAAGTGGATAAGTTAGATTAGTCAGCTTCTAGTTTAGATTAGATTTAGAATTAATTATAACTATTTGGGGAACAATTTGTTGTCTTTTCCCCTTTTCTTCTTTTAATTCTTAGTGGCAACCAGGCCCACATACTGGTCAGAAACACTGCACCAAATGAGAGTAGGTCTAATTGGGACCTTCCATCAAGCGTTCTCCCTTACCTGCTTGGCATACCATTTGGACCCGTCAATAGAAATGGCACTAGATGGAGGGCCAGATGACAAGCTGTGCCTTTGGAGTCATTCTTATTAATTATTTTTATTTATTAATGGCTCAATCCCATATCTCTTTATGGAGATGGCTTTATGGTATTGTACCTATTAAAACTCCTATAAAGATTTTACATTTCTTGTTGCAAATTAAATTTGATGGTGAGGGAGAGACAACTGCATCTAAACATATTTTTCAGTTTTGGAAATTTTGTTTGTTTCATAATATTACTAATGAAAGTGTCATTTGCAGTATGTTCACTCTCACTCTCGTAGGGCGGGTCTAGAGATGGTGTGAGACTTTGTCGGTTGCCTCTATTCACACATGGGAGAAATTTATGCATCAATTTTGGCATGCTTTTGAGAATTATGATTATGATAATTTGTGTGCAAAGATATCAGAGCTTAGAAAAAATAAAGATGAATCTCTTGAATATTATCTTAGTAGATTTATGCATCTTTTCTATATATTTCCTTTGGATGATATGCCCTCTATCAATGATTTGATTCTCCATATTAGTTTTCTTACTAATGAAACATACCAGCTCAAGAATGAAGAATCTAAATCATGTCTTAATGTTCCTTTACATGTTGATTTGAATTTACATGAAAATGTTGAAAATACTAATGATTTAGTTGGAATCCATATGTTTGGATATTTCTTTACTATGGGGGATATAGATCAGAGAGAGAATTATTTTTCAGAATAAACATATGTATCCTCCCACCACTCCACCCCCGTTCTTTCCTTGTGACGAAAAAGAGGCCTCTTCTGTAATAAATTCAAGTTCAGATTTTTTTGTAGCTAACCAAGAGGTGGGTTTTTCTATTGATGATGGGACACTTCAAGTCACACCGATTTCTATGTCAAGTTCTCATTATCCTACCTCATATTTTTCATCCCAAGAAATGGAGGAGGAAGCTATGGGGAAAGACATGAATGTCGATAATTTTGTTAATGAAGAAAATCTGGATACTCATGACATGAATCCTTCCTCACCCATCGATAATTTGGAATTAGTTCCTTTTGATTTGAATTGTCATGCTGTTATAAATTCTCTTAGTTCAACTAATATAGATCAAGAATTTTTTCCTATAGTTGTTGGATTATTTAGTGAAACTTCTTGTTCTAAGAATTCTTTTGATTTTATCCTCTCTTTTAACTGTGAGCATGTTTTGAAAGATATTTCATATTCTCATGTTATGCAAGAGCAAGACAACAACAATTATCTTTTTACTCAAGGAGAAGAAATAAACATACAAGACATAATATTTTTATCACAACAATCCACCTTTTGCTTGAAAGAGGAAAACCATGTCGAGAAAGAGTGTGTTGATTGTGAAACAATTCCTAGTGTGGAGCCTACTGATTCACAATTAGTCATCGATGCTATTAAGGAGGAGGAACTACCATTCAAAGAAACACCTTTTGAAAATGTTTCTTGTTCAAGGGATGTTTTTTATTCTCTTAATTCTTCTACTTATTTTTTTTTATCCTGATCTCTTCAATGGTTTGATATTGCAGGAAGCCACCCATTGTCCTATTCAAATAAAATCAATAGGGACAACCCCTTTTCGAGTACTCTATGATGGTAATGTGCATATGTAAGATAGAGAGGATAAGGCCTCTTCCCATGAACTTAGTACACCTATGCCTTATCAACCTTTTTCATTGGATTAAGGAAATGTATAGGAGATGTGTATCAGAGCATGTCTTTATCTATTTCATCTTCATTTTTTATTAATAAAGAGTCTTTTTGTCCAAGTAACCCTTTAGTTGAGATTTTTTTTTTGTTAGTGGCTTCCACCATTGTCTTGAAGATATCTCTTATACCATGGTGGATTCTAGTCCATGTATATCATTTGATTTCGCTAATTTATGTCAAGTTGATGGTTGCTTGAAGTATGAGTCCAGGTAGGCTTGCCAAGACAATGAGGCACTTTGGTCTGCATCGATGGTTATGTTAGGCCCTTATTCTTTTGGTTTGTCTTCAGGGATAAAACAAGTTTACTAGCACGAAGATTCTCTCACCAAGCACACCTCACACAAATTCTATGCATGGTTATCATTTGGTATGCTACTTTACCGTGAACTCCCTCCATCAATTATATGTTAGTCATGGTATATTTTATGATAGAATTGAAGCATGGTTGGAGGGATATTACTCGGATAGATTTCCCATGAATTATCACTATGACATCTTTAATATGGCGGATAGAGTTTTCCATGTTTTAATTTTTCCTACTTTTAGTATATTTTTATTCCAAGTTCTGTTACTAGTCTTTTATCAAGAACATGTGTTTGCAATATTAGAATTACATGGTGAAATACATTGGCATTATGACTTCACTCAGTTCATTATTTTTCACTCATAGCAGCATAGGATAGGAGTAGGCTAGAATAGGCTAGTGTTTTTTCTTTTGCGTAGTATCCGTTTTGCTTTCTAGTTTTTTATTAAGTTTCTTGTTTCCTTTTATTTTTATTATTGTTGGATGAACATTAAGAGGATTTCTCAACAAAGGTGGAAAGAAATAGAAGGCTTCCACACTAATGGTTTTTTCCTTGAATAGAAATTTGAATAAAAACGTTTTTGAGATGGGAAAAAATTGTTTTGTCTCATTCTTAAAACTTTCTATGAGTTGGGGTAATTTTCAGATCACTGACTCTACTCATTGTTCACCATGTCAAATCTTTTCAAGTTTTGTCATGTTACAAGTGGGTATTTTAATAAAGAATGCCATTCAATCCCTCTTGTGGTGAAAATGAGAACTTAGATTTGTTCCATCTTCATATCTACATGATTCTAAATTGAAGATTTGCTTGATTGAATTTCTTTAGAATTCCAATTTTGTTGTCCCATACACAATGAATTGAAATTTTGAGTGTTAATTTCTTCCCATCTGAAATCTCAACCACTCCAATTCCTTGTAATTTTGTTGGATGATTATTTTTGAGTTTGGAGTTATCCAAATGGTTACTTAAAGATGGACTATTTTGTTTAGTTACTTTCAGCCAACATAATTTAGCATAGTTAGCTCAACTGGTTTTTTATTTTAAGTTATTTCCTTTTAGCACCTTTAGTTTAAATTTTCTGACTTTGGTTTTGCACATCTTATGCTCTATTCAATCAATATTTTAAGGATGAGTTTGATTTTAAACTCACAACTTGCTTAATTCACATTTCCTCTTATACACAACAACAAGGGATATTTTTCAAACTATCTGTAAGCATGTTTTAACATTATGGACAACACTGTTATATCAATATTCTTGTTGGAATCTCTTTCAAAAACTTCTTGAGAATCGATCATTTTATTCCCTAATCCAGTAATTGACTGAAGGTTTAATCATAGTCTAGTTAATCATGAATATTTCAGACCTAATGTTTTCTTGAAAAACATTTTTCCATCCTTTGGATTTGTTGATCTTAAGTCACTTCTTCTGGTTATATGATTGAGAAATATGATTTTTATCATGGCTTTGTTGAAATCATTCAAATAATTGGGGGTTATAAATAACTTGATGGAAAATATCAAGGCAACTTCTAATATTGTACATTTCGTTTTTTCAACATCTATGTCGACTTTAACCATGGTATTTAAATTTGGTGGGTTGTAACTCATCAATATATTGGACCTCACATTATTTAGAATTCCAAGAATCTAAACCAATAACACTGAAATTGTTCAAATTCATTCATATCTTGGAAAGATAAGCATGTACGTGTCTGTAACACACCCACTACCATCAATAAAAAAATTTCGTTGTTTTCTCAGTAATGAGACTCCCCGGAGCTTGTAGCAGCAAAATGCCAATCCTCGAATCACAGGTCTTCTATTTACCTACCCGATTCTCTGTACATAACCGTGGTCTTACGTCCCACCTGACGCAGGCGCGCCAACCACGGGTATGTCTGCTCACAGGGTCTTCTTCTTCTCACCCGAAGAACTCCAAGGTTCTTCTATTTCCCTATCGGGAAATCTGCTCCCACAGTTCTCTCGCGTGATTCCCCCTTCCTTGATTTATCGAGGAATCGAAACTCGTGACTTCGCGAGTTCAAAGGTTGAACACTAGGTTCTCGGATCCCCGAGACCCGATGGTCAGTCAACTTGCTGACTTTTCCCCGAGGGATTTCTCTACTCGCAACCTCGTGATTCCCGTGGCCAAATTCTCGGGTCTTTTCTCGCGAGGCTTCAATACACGATCCCATGTGCGGATCCAACGGTCTTCCCGCGATCCGGATCCAACGGTTATTACCTTCTCGCTTCTCGTGTCCTCGTGACTTTGAGTACCCAATACTTGGGCTCTCACCCTACGAGCTCCCGAGTTCACAAGATCTCTGCCACTTGTCCTCCCCAGATGGATGGTTCACAACCTTTCGCCACTTCGTTGCTTCGCAACCTCATGTCTCGCGACTTTTAACACCAATTACTTGGGTGTTCACCCTACGAGCTCCTGAGTTCACGAGATCTTCTCGATCTCTGCCACCTGTCCTCCCTAGATGGACGACTCACAGCCTCTCGCCACTTCACCACTTCGTGACTTAGAACATCCAAACTTCGGGCTCTTACCTCGCAAACCTCCAAGGTAGCGAGGTCCCTGGATCTTCGCCACCTGTCCTCCTTGGATGGATGACTCAGATCCTCTCGTGGCTTTGCCGCTCGTGACTTGGAGCGTCCAACTTTTGGGCTCTTACCTCGTGAACCTCTGAGGTAGCGAGGTCCTATTCACGAGGGCTTAACCCTCGTTTATCTCCCTATAGATCTAACGTCTGTCGGGTGTCCGGGCTAAGATCTGACGGTTCAGATTGGTCCCGATGTCGCGCCCTTTCCCACTACTCTTTGGACGTGGACAAACCAACGGTCCAGATGTTCTCATGGAGTCTAGGGTTCTACAATTCGGATTTCCTCGCTACTCACGAAGATAGAGGAAAAAGGGTTAAGGCAATTTACGCCCTCATTCATTCCTACGATCTAATGGTCGTGAATGACCACAGATTCCCCAACGGGATCTCATCCATTGATCAATACTTATCCTTACGCTGCTACTTCAGGATTTCAAGAGTCATTCCTCTTCGCACAGGGTTGTTAAGACTTGCACATTCATGCCCTTTTTCCAGGTTCTTGGTAAACCTTTCTAAGGAGGGAATCTCCGTGAAGAGGTCTATTCCGGGGCATTCCAGGATACAGATAAGAGAAGCCAATTCCCGAGAACGGACTGGATACCTGACTTAGTTCAACCTTGCATGCTTAGATTCATTTTTATCGACGTATGTCGTGCATGGCTTCCTCTATTACAAGCATATATCCATTAATTATTATCAAAACATTCACATACATTCTCACACTAAAATCGTTCACAATCTCACAGTGCCGTGAGTATGTATATATATATATATATATATCAGTGTATGAATTTCAAGATGAAATACATAAAATACTTATCAGAAATAACACCAGAAGTGGGTGCAACTACTGAGAGGGGTGCTCGTTTCCACCCAACCGTAAGCTCAGCGACTCCCAACGGATTTACCACTAGCCACCCCCGAGCTGAGACCATGATGTTTCGAGACCTGCGTCTCTCTGTCTGCCAGTGACCAGGAGCGAAGGTTGCAATCCTTCCTATCTGCTATCACTCACTCTTCGTAATCTAGAGTTCCCCCCACATCTCTCCCCTTTCAATCGTCTCTGCCATACGCCTTATCCTCTCGCGATGTTTCGTGTGGCACGATTACCGTCGCGCCAATCAGGCCTGACGGCTCTACGGATGGGTGGTTCACCATCCCATCCTTCATCAAGCCATCCACCTACCAGCCTGCGGGGTATTGAATTTCAGGGCCAGCGAGCCGCTTTTGGTTCTCCGGGCCAGTGGAGTCCAAATACAGTATTTTAATTCTCGGTGGAAGTTAACGCCACCTTTTCAGGTGCCTTCCACCGCCATCGTGGTCTCTTTTCTGCACATCCCCT
>WSFP011491023.1:0-14854 GCA_009831015.1 Picea engelmannii
TCCGCAGTGTATACTATGGCGGCCATATCTGAAATCTTGATCATCCAAGCATAGGTATGCCTGCCTTGGGTTTTGGAACATGTCATGATATTTGTTGGATGTTTGTGTGCAGCTTTCGTCAGGTTCTCCGAGTCTATACCCTTTATTGAGCGTCTACAAAGAATTTCAGTCATCAGTTCGCATCTTCTGACCTCATACTTTGGGGGGCATTCTGTTACACGTCAAAATTGCTCAAATGGATAAGTGTCGCATTGTCCCTATCAGTCGTCGATAGTGTCGCATCTTCCCTACAACTTTCGCAAGTGTCGCAAGTTGATTATTAGTGTTGCTAACAATGTTCAGACATGATGCCATGATAACGACGCTAAGAAGGAACTTATGACACCTCATATGACTGACTTGAAGGTCAAGAACTGATCTACTGGAATCAAACAACTCTTGACACCTGAAAGAGACCCTGAAACAGTGGTTTGGAAGGGGAACGCTCCTCTAATACAGCTGGAGAAGCACTGGCGCTCCTCTACCATGATTCAGAAGCGTTATAACGCTCTTCAGCCCTTCTGGAGGAGCGCTGCTCACCTTAAGAGCGTTGGCTCTTTCCCAAGGCACATCAGGAGTGCTATAATGCTCTGATACCCCTTTTGGGGGAGCGCTCCCTATTCTGGGTAAATTGTTAGCCCGTTGAGTCGAATGAGGAGGAGATCATTCGAGATTAGAAGGCAGTTGTGCTCAAATTCTTGGTTTTATCAAAAGATCCCTGATCCAAGGAGATGGTTCTTAACTGGTTCTAAACATAACTCAAGAGGTTAGGCCTTTCCCAACCTATATAAACAGGCTCTATGATGGTGGAAAGGGGGAAGAACTGAACATATGAAACTTATGATCTTGGAGGAAACTGACAGTCAGCCAAAGAGAAGTGATCAGTGAAGCTGTTGCTATCCAGGTTGTGGATCTTTCAGGCAAGGGTTAGATGAAGAGGACTTGACGAAGCTGTCGCATTCGCATCTGCGATTGTAAGTACTGCTGTCGTTATTCTCATTAATATGACACGCTTGGCCTATTTCTTTCTAGTTCGTGTCTGATGTTACATGAACTTATCATTTAGTGATAGATCTGTTTTCAAGCTAATGTCAATAGAGTAGGAAGTGGTCGTATCTTATTTTGTCCACAGACCTCAGTGAGGAGCAAAGGATTGGAGCGCAACTCAGAGCGTGCAGGGACAAACGTCGATTAAAAGTTACTTCTGTTATTCTCCCTTCTCATGCATTAGGCTTAGATAGATTTGAAAGGAAGTCAGTGTCCACGTTAAGCATTTTTCTGTCTAGGGTTAAGGTCAAGCTTTAGAGGTGATCTACCTGTCCACAGGGAGATTTTCCTACAACACCCATATCTGACGGCCCAGATCTCTTTCTCCTGCACACTCTCCTCTTTCTTGTCTAGACATAGATTCAATGGTTTAGATCTCATTCTCCCCAGCTGATCTAATGGTAGTTGTGTGCCCTCCTGAGCTTGCGCTTCTTCCTGAACTTGGAAGACTTCAAACACTTCAAAGGTCTCAGCCTTTTCTCTTGTTGTGAAGTCTATATCCTTGGCTCTTGCCTGTGTTCTAAAGACATTTTCCGTCTTGAGATTTGTCAACCCTGAAACCTCAAATATTTTCTCGACCTTCTACTCCTTTCTTCTGTTTCTCTGTGCGCAAAGGCACGGTTCCTCCTGAGCTTTGGGACTTATAATACGTCCACCCTTTCACACTCCTTGTGCTACAAAGTATTTTTCTAAACTCAGATCCGAAGTATTTCTTGTAAAGAAATGCTTCATGCCCTCCTGGCGTTCTTCGGCTCGATGCACACCTTGCAGATCCTTTCTCCACAAAGTGTTCAAAATCTCTGTGAGTTTCTTCTCTTCGACACTTCCCTTTCCTCGGAACTTGAAATGGAGTTCTCTGGTGCACTCTTTGCACTCACTCAATGCCCTCCTGGCAGAGTTTTACAGAACCTTCAGTAGTTCTGTTTATTTTCTGTGCCTTCCTTTTCACAGTTCCTCGTCCTCCAAGGTGTTCAGAAACCTTGAGGCTACTCCTTGAATTTGTGAATCTTTATGGTGTGAACTCCTTGCACGTTCTTTCTGACTTCGTAGAGCTCAGATGTGCACTCCTCGCTCTGGCTATAGAACTTCCAGTGCTTTGTTGTGCACACCTTACACGGCCTAAAGAACCCAGACAGAAATCACAACTCAATCAGATAGACAATAAAATCTATCTATAACCTGTATCTACATTATATAGGTGACACTCAAATGCATAAACATACACAGACAATTCATGGGTAGGAAAAACTTCTCTTTGTATTACTTTCAAAATTCCTATACAAATGTTTACAAAGGCTGGACTGTAACAAGTCTCAGCTCTCTCTCGATACCTCTCTACTTGAGAACTCCCTCCCTAACTCTCTACTCAAATTTCTTAATTACAAAATGGATGTCCAGTCCTAATAGATTTGTACTTAGCTATAGGTAACCATTTAAGGCAACCTCAACCACTTCCTGAACAGCTGCGTGGTCTGGCACTAAAATCCTTACAACATTTATTGAAATTTCAAATTTCAAAATTGAGAGGGCAACGCCTCTCCATTTCTCCATTACTGCGTGATAGATGTGCTGGTTGGCTGGCATGCGGCTGACATGGAGTGATGCTCCTACATCAATTATATTGTAATAGAAAATTAAAAAGGTAAATTTTGCACGACGAATTTTGATCTTTCATGTTAGTAGAGAAAAACATGTCCATGAAGTCCATGGTTTCGTCACCTCGTATGGTTTTCTAGCTACTAGTTGCTTCAATCTAAATGTGGTCCTTTGATAATGTAAAAGTATAGGATAATCCCTCGGGGGGAGTATAAAAAGAATTTATTCAAAGGCTAGTTCAAATGCGTGTTGTAATGACACCAGATCCTATGCTAGCTAATCCTTGCAGTTTTTAATCTTGGATTCCCATTTCTGTTCTTGAGATACATAGAAAACCACCTTTATTTTAATTTTTCAATAACTTGACAATAAGTTTCTCTATTAATGATTCCCAAATAGAAGAGTTTGTATTTATTCCTCCATTGGGGTAAATATGGATTTAATTGGATAAAGGCATAAGTGTTGGTGATTATATTTTCAAGGAATGCATTAATGATCTACTGGGCTTCTTTTACATGCATTTATGCACATTTACCAGTGCTAGGTTTTGGAGCTTCTTCTTGATTGATAGACTCCAATTTTTTTTCCATATTTCCAACCTTATATATTCTATTCCATAACTTTATTTTAAGTTTTCAATTTTGTAGCATCAATTGTTTATTTTGTTTAAGTAATTCCCAATATCTATGGCTACAAAATTGTAACAACTTGAGATCCAAATTTGACTTACCTCTCTTGACTCTGTCCCTCCTTCTTCGACTTGGTCCTGCCAATTTTGATCCTAGAAAAAAATGTGAATGTTGTGATTCCTTGGCCATGAAATATTTAAAATGGATCTAAGGTGATAAGGGTTATTTGAATGAGGAATCCTTAAACCATGATTTGAACTATTCATCACCCAGGGTTTGATAAGATTCTTTATCTGAATCTCCCAATTGAATTTTAGCATCCTCCATTCCCTCAACTTTTGATTTATTAATAATTTAAATTCTAGGGTTATCTAGATCTTCCCTAACTATCACCTTTGTTTTCCTCGATTACCTCGTTAAGTAATGAGACTCCGAAGCTCCAATCACCTACATCTGAGCAAACTCCCTTCTTGGTGGTAGAGCCCTAAATCATGGCTTGGTCACAATTCCTTTGGAGAATATGATCCATGAGACATCAAGCCACACCAATTTTTCCATGATCAACATTTTTATGAGTCCCACGTGTTATAATGTCTTATTGGGTTTCCATCATCTCCTCATGGCTACCACCATCTTAGTCAAACTTTGAAGCAAATAATATGACATATTAAGAAATTTGTCTTCTTTTAAATGCATCGGGATTTGGATATGATAATGATAAGCCATATTTAACCTCCCTTCGTAGGCGATGGAATTTTGTATGAATAAAACCACTTCTTTCTATGGTTGTAACAATGCGTCCCTTTGAACTCCCCTTCTGAGATCACACAGTGGAGAGAGTTTCTTAAGGAACTGAGACCAGTTCTTGTTTGGAGTTTTAAAGTTTTTATACCACCTTTCACTTTGTTGTGGAAACCTCATAACGTTGCTAAAAAAATACTCTATAACCATGATTTTTAGTTGTTGTACCATAGCTTGATCCGCATTGAAGGTTTTGGAATTTTTGAGCGCAACCTATGTGTCCAAACCATGTAATGTTTCAAGGAAACTGAGCCAATCGACCAAAGAAAATATTTCCATGACTTCAAGGTTGCCCCGTATGGCCTCAATACCCTTGAGCTCTTTTATATTGATTTATCCCCCCATGTTTCTTGGTCGTTTGAATTTGAATCAATGGATATACTTGTAATTCGTCGGATTCCCCTATATTATCGGGTTTAGAGTTTCCAATGTTCACAAACCAAATTGCTCGGATAGAACAATCATAAAGGATATTGAAGTAGAGTGTCAGTTCACCATGGACTAGTGTAATAGTCAGGTCCCGACACATATATGGCGATCATGTCATTTTGAAAAAACATTTTTATTACATGATACCAAATGTAATTTGACAAGATACATAAAGGATCATTATTATAGAGCATTCAACAAAATGACCCATAATTATAAAGTAAGGTCTGCTTAAGAAATGATATATGATTACAGGGTAAGGTATGCTACGAGTTGGACCATGACTACAAAGCAAGGTAGGCTATGAAATAAACCATGATTTCTATAAAATGGACTACAATTGTAGAATCATTCATGTTATGAAATGGATTATGCTAGAGATGGTATTTTTATTCCCTGAATAACATATTTGACATATATAATGTTTGCTAATATTGTTAGACTAGCTTGGTTAGCAACAGGTCTACTAAGGTACTATAAAATGGTATGTCAAATAGGCTAATAATTATAAATTTTAATAACCAGGGTAATTTTAGCATAGAACCTCATTCAAAAAGGTAGGAAATAGGTCAACTTTGGTGTACTAGTCAAGTAGAATTTTGGGAAAGACAACCATGAAAGTTTTAGGATTTTTAGGAAAGATAGGGGATGGTATCAAATTCCCAATTAATCTCCTAAATTCTATTTATAGAAAAAATTTAAATATTCTTTAGAAAAAACATGAATTGTTGCAAGAAGATATGTAGTATAGGTGCCATGTTGTTATTATTGATCCTTCCCTTAATGATTGATATACTAAGAACCTTCGATAACTAGTCTTGAACTCTTTTGTTGATTGCCTTGGAATACTTGGACAAAGATGATTTCCATCTTGATCATGAAAAGTCACAAATCATGAAGCCAATGCAAAAGAGGCACCAAGGAAATAATGTATACTTGATTTAGTATGCTAAATGTTGCAGAAAAGATCATACTTGAAAAATAAATCTGATAACCAAAAAATAAAGTTATGGGTATATTCTGAGATATTTACGATTTTTTCTTTTTCTCTATTTTTTTTTCTCAAACATCGTCGACCGAAAACTCGGTTTTCAAACAAAATTTTGTCCAGTTGCACATCTAGAGAGGTTTTCACAAATTGAATTTTTTCTCTTGCTTGGTTATATCATCCAATTACTGGTTTTCCAATGGTACCAAGGCTAGTAGTCCCCGAAATCATTTTCACCATCGGATCTTTATTCCTTTTTTTTTTCTCTTATTTATTTTTTCTTTTTCTTAGATTGGAATTGGAGGATGGATCATGAAGCTGTGGGGTTGGGTGGAAAATCCACCTTACTCAGAACTTTGAGATCTATTTTCTTGACTAGATCTTGAATGAAATCCTCTCTGGACTTGGGCTTTTGATATAGCCTTAGTCGATGACCATTTTTCACTAATTGATTCCTTTATTCATTAATGGTGTGGAGTTTGATGGAGCCATTGTCATAGTCAATGTCTATTTCATATGGCCCCAACCATGGGTGTAGAAATTTCCCTTGAAATATTTATACTATGAGTCGACCAAAAGAGCCCAATCTCCCTCTTTAAACTTCTTCTTTTTATGAATATGTCACTCCACTTGGATCTTTTTTGCTGGACTACATAAGTCTATTGTAGTGTGGCCTAACGAATTTCGTTGAGTTCATTGATTTGATTGAGTCTATGTTTTTGGGCCTTTGAGAGATCCAAGCCCACTTGTAGTTCGATTCTTAATGTCTTGATTTTAAACTATATAGGAAGAACCACATGTTTTCCATACAAGAGATCATAGGGAGTGGACCCCATAGTGTTCCTCCAAGTGGTTTTGTAATCCCAAAGGGATTCTAGAATCTTGTCAGCCTAGTCCTTATGATGCTACTAAAATGTCTTGGTAAAGATGTCTTCTAGTACTATGTTGGTGACCTCCACCTGTCCATTTCCATGAGGGTGGTATGGAGTATATATCCATTGTTGATATTTAATTGCTTAGTAATGGATTAAATGAGCTGAGAAGTGAAACACATCCCTTGGTCGATAACGAGATATCAGGGGACTCTAAAACAAATGACAATTTTCTCATTCAAGAATTTATTCATTTCTTCTTTTGTAGCCTTTGGCAAAGATTTTTCTTCAACCCATTTGGTTACATAGTCAGTGCACATTAGAATTTACACCTTCTTCTCTATGGTGGGTTGATAGGCCCTACAAAGTCTAGGTCCCATTTCTACATTGGCTCCACCAAAATATGGTGTTGGAGTGGCATCTCATCTGATTGAACTAGTTGACCCATCCTGTGACACTTGTCACGTCTCCTGACGTATTTCTTGGTATCCTGATATATGGTGGGCCAATAATACCCCAATGCAGTACTTTATTTGCAGTTCTTTTGTTAGTGAAGTTCCCTATGTAAGGTTCATCATGAAATACCTTTAGAATATCATATATTTCATCCTCTCAAATAAAACACCGGATAATATGAACTGGCCCAATGTGAAAGAGGTATACTTCATTCCATGAATTCATAGTGATCTTTTAGATGACCCTTTGGAATTATCTCAGTGACAAATGTAGTGGAAGCCTTCCTGCATCTAGGTAGTTAGAGATGTATGAAAATCATAGTGTGTTATTGGAAAAATAAAACCAATGTTCCTCTTGGAAAGGTTCTTCCACATGAATGGATTCTCCTTCTTTGGTAAGACTAGAAAGGAAATCAACAACCACGTTTTACCTCCCTGGCTTATCAATTAATGTAATTTCAAACTCTTGCTATACAAGTAGACACCTGGTCACTCTTCCATTAAAGAAAGGTTTTTTCATGAGATAGTAGATGGGAGAGTGGTCAGTATGCACAAATACAGAGTAACCAATGATATAATGATGAAACTTGTTAATGGCATATACAACAAAAAAAAACTCTTTTTCGATCACGATACAATTCTTTTCAACAGGGGTGAGATTATTACTGATGTAATATATAACATAAGGTAGTTTCTCCTCTTTCTTCCCCAATACAACCCAAATGGTTGTGTTTGAAGCATCTGTAGAGATCTAGAAGGGTAGTTACCAATTTGGACCTCACAAGATTGGTGCATTTGAAAATTTCTTCCTCAAGGATTCAAATGCAACTTGACATTGATCAATCCAGTAGAATTATGTAGTCTTTGTGAGTCATTGAAATAGGGGTGATGCTAAATTATTAAATTTCTATATGGACCTTTGAAAGTATCATGCATTCTCTTAGAAACTGCGAACATCCTTCTGGGTTGTAGGAATTGGAAGCTACAATATGACTTCTATTTTGGCGAGATCCACTTGGATTCCTACCGGTGATATGTGGTGTCCTAGCACAAATACTTCAGTGTAGATCATGTGGCATTTCCCATTTATTAGATATAGGTTTGTCTCTTAGAATTTTATAAATACCTTTTATAGATTGTCTAAGGCTTCCTTAAATGTGTCCTCATACATGGTGAAGCCGTCCATATATATTTCTACACAATCATTGGTCAAGTCGGAGAATATACCCAAGAAAACCCTTTGTAAGGTAGCTAGATAATTACACAATCTAAATGGTAGTACTCGATAATCATAAGTTCCCCAAAGAAATATGAAGGCACTTTTCTCTTGGTCATTAGGGGAAATCTATATTTGATTGTAGCCGCTAAATTCGTCAATAAAAGAGAAAAAATTCTTTATTTCAAGGGTATCTATAACTTGAGAAATAAATGGAAAGGGAAAGTAATATTTTAGGGTGGCCTTATTCAACTCCCTATAATCAACACATATAAACCATTTACCATTATTTTTTAGCATAATGACTAGGGGTGAAACCCACTTACTATTAGAGATGGGGTAAATGAAATTTACATCAAGGAGATTATGGAGCTCTTCTTTTACTATGTCCTTCAAAGCAAGATTCATCCTTCACTAGGGCTGCCTAATAGGTTGGGAATCCTCCCTGATATAAATATGATGAGTACATAAGTTAGGGTGGATTCCATTCATATTGGTGTATTCCTAAGAAATTGCATGAATATGTTTCTTTATAATCTTAGTAAGTTTCTTTTGTTGAGAAGGATCTAGCTTAGCATTGATGTTCAAAGTTTTCCAGGATATATTTAGACATATAACATTTTATTCTCAGAGACAACATCTACATAAACCATGGCATTTAGTTGTTTTGTCAATCCAGTCAATGAGTAGGTTCCTTTGAAATACTTCCCAAAAATATGCTCAAAAGTTGAATGGTTGGTTGTATGAGGATGTTCTATGAAATTGAAAATGAATTCATCCTCAGTGTCTTTTCTAAAGGTGGATGCTTGATCAAGAGTCAATAAAAGTTGGGTAGATTCCTCATCACTGTATTAAGGCCAAGGGAGATTTTTCAAGTAAGGATAAGGCTTATCAGGAGGATAGAGGGTAATATTTTTAGTAGAATTTCCATGAGAGATAGTCATATCCCATGATCTATAGCTGATATATGTGTTAGTGATGGTTGACCAGGGTCTTCCCAAGATCAATGGGTATCACCATAGATTGTCTTTTAGTTGTAGGACCAAAAAGTCAACTGAGTATTCCCATGAATTCATAGAAACAACTATATCTTCCAACATTCCCTTGGTATTTATTGTAGACCTATATGCTAGTTTGAGGACTGTAGGAGTTCGTTGTAGACTAGTAAATTGAAGTTTTCCCCTTGTATCCTTGGTCATAACATTTATAGTTTCCCCTAGGTCACTCATAGTATTGGTAATTGAAGTATTATTGATGTTAACTTTGATGACTAGAATTTTTGGGTTTATATATTTGGCCACAAATACTTTTCCTAGCATTAGATCAACTATCTTCCCTATCACATGAATATTTTTTGGGTATTTCTTCTTCCTACCTACATTTCTTAAACAAAGTTCCCAAATAGACTTAGCATAGATTGAAACATTCTTAATGTCCTGAAAAAAGGGGAATATTAAGACACACATTTCAAAGTTCCCCTAAAATATCAAACTCTATCTTTGTGTGAGGGACTTTTATATGCATAGCCTTTCTGGATAAGGAGGATTTGGGAGCAATTCTTTCTCATGAGGCTATTTTGAAGTGGTAGTATGGTTTTCTTGAGAGGGGTTAGTGATTTGATAATCTAGTTCAATAATTTTTCTCTTGTCATCTAGTTCCTTGATGATAGGGGAAACATGATCCTGAATCACTTTCCCTAATTGTAGGTGAATATCCTTACACTTCATAGGGGAAATTACCTATGTTGGAAATAATGGTAGCTCAACGTTTTAGGTGGGTTGTAATAATTTATTGTTTGGTTTAGGTATGGTCCAGGAAGGTAATTGTGATGGTCTCTAAGGAGGTTGGCTAGGTGGTAGTTGTAATTGTTGTTGATGTTGGATCTGGGGATGTGAGTGAAAGGTGGATTGTTGAGTTGTATGTCCTCTCCAACCTTGTTTCCATGATTTTTTTTTATCTTAAGGGTTCCATAGTTTCCAAGGCATGGGAGAATACCAATTCCTCTATGGGTATTGGTATGGGATACGATATTGAGGGTATTGAGTTGGCTCTTGTGCCATGCCTAGTTCCTGTTGTGGCCATGGCTTCTTTTGGTCCACAAAACATATTTGATCAATTTCCTCATTGGCCCCTTGGTAAACTACCTTTAGCTCAGGTAGGGATGGGAAATTATTAGTGGCATGATTTTGTTCACAAATGAAACATACCTCTATATTGTCCAAAGGACACTCTAGTAAGGGACACTTTTTTCGACACTTGGAACATAATATGACCAATGCTAGGTCAACCTATTCTTTCTTCTTCTTATCTTGAAAATTATCCAAATCGGATCTCAGTGAGCTAAGAATGTCATTTTTAAACTTGTCCAATAAGTTCCCTCTCTCTTCCCTGGTAACTCCCCCTCTGTTGGATGAATTAGTGACCCTCAGGGATAGATCCCTAGGGCCTCTCCCATATATAGTAGTACTTCATGAATATCATTTGCATAATTCACATATAGCATCATATGTGATTTGGGAGACATCTCTAGCTCCAATAAGATTTAATGTATCCATGCAGTCATCCTTAATTCCCCTAAGGAGGATAATGCACATAGTCTCAAGATCAACTACATTTTGTTTAGTCCTCTGCAAATTGTACTAGAATATTTCGACATAGTCCTTTAGGATTTATTCCTCCCTTTGTGTCATCTTAAATATTTCCTCATAGATATCCCTCACCTTACAATAATCCTAGTATTTTTGTAATATTTTTTGTCTCATTTCATCCCAGGTCTTAGTAGATTTCCCTCCGAGCCCCATGAACCAATGAAGGGTTGCTTCCTTTAAGGTAGATGGAATTTTTTTTAACTTATGGGAATTGGGGGAATAATCATAGCTTTGACAAAGGACAACAAATTGAAAGAGGAAAGTATCTGCATTCTCACTTGGAAAGCCACAAAAGTTTAGTAAGCTTGATGGTGAAATATTTTTCATCTGGATTATGCCATCGGATTCCTAAATGGGGAATTAAAACATGATTGGTTCTGTTTGTTTTGGTGCTTCTAATTCTTCAACCATATTGGGAAACTTCCCAAAGGGATTTGTCTGATGCAATGGAAGGCTCAGGTTATTTTGACGAGATTTTCTTGGTCTCCGGGAGATTCAAAAGTAGGATAATTTATAAATATACCAGTTGTAGAATTAATTTTGGGTGGACTATTTGGAATATTAGATGTTACTTGTGAAAAGGGTCAAGCTCCAGAGATTCCTTGGGTCACCTTTTTCTTTAGGTATTGTTTCCTGATTGGTAGTGTTGTGGGTGGTTCCTACACCGTGACTGAGAGGGTTTATAGTGCCTCTAGTCATGCATCCTATAATGTTTTTAATGTATGATATGTTGAGAAAAGGTTATCAAATGGGTAGTTGGTAGTTCCTTGAGGTTTCCTTCATCATGGTATCTTTCCTATGATGAATCTAAGGAAAAAGTCCTAGTTCTTTGAGTGTCTCCTTAGAAAGGACACAAAAATTGACAGTGTGTATATGTGTCTTCCTATTGTGTGGACATACACATAATACACAATCATTTAATATATCAACCCAAAATCTTATGTGATCTTGTGAGGCCCTAAATGCAATATACATAGAAAAATGATTTTTCTTAAAGAAAACTGAATACCATTCAATCTAATATATTTGACATATAAAGTAAATTAAAAAAATATCAATCACAATTCTAAATAAAAGAATGAAGAAAGGAATCCAAAATTTTCTTGATCTTCATCTCAGTTGATGGTACCTCACATAGTAAAGTCATTGAGAACCATGCCCATGGATTCACCACTCAACTTTGTTCATCAAGTGAGACTAAGAATATGGTTATTTTGTAGCACACTAATATTATAAAATTATATTAAAGAAACTATAATGAAACACACACAACAATATGGAAAAATACAATCTACCATATGATCTGGTCTACTCTAATAAAAATTTATAACAAAAAAATCAACAATATCCCTGATCCTTGACTTGGTTAATGGCATATCATATGGAAAATTCATTGGAAATCATATCCATAACTTATCATAAGCTATATATACTAAGTACTGGAAGAGAATAAGGTGATTCTATAGCATAATCTACATGAAGCTAAAATGAAGAATACATGAGATAAAGAAAATACTACCTCAAAAAAATGATTAATCAACAACAGACATGAAATTAAGCTATAACATATAGGAATATCATGGTTCCTTACCTCAAGTGGGCCCCCTAAAGGTTCGACTTGCTCAAGCTCTCACTGAATCACCAGAAAAACACTATATTGCAATCCCACACATGAACAATAATGTCACATTGGGTTTGTAAATAAAAAATTACAGAGAAAGTGTTTTTAGCATAAACAACATAAAAATGATATTATTGATCGTCCTTCTATGAGGATATTACACACACACACACATACACACACACACACACATATATACATGAAAAGGGGGCATTCCTTCTCCATAAATGGAGTGATACTCCCCTCAAAATTTGATACTAGTTTTAACAAACATAAAACTAAAAACTGATTATGACCCTTTAATTGGATCTATGGCTCGATCGGTTCCAAAAACCAACTAATTGTTCATTCCTCAGACAAACAGGTCATTAAAACCCTTCTACTGTAACTTAGTAGATTTGGCTACAACTTGTGGATCACGAGCTTCTCCAACCTCAAGTGCTAACATCGTTATGTAACTATGTGGTAGTTCAAACCAATAGCTTGTTTTCCCTATAGAGTAAATCCCAAGCACACTAATGTAAACCATTAACGATATACTCACAACCATGTTTGTGATAAAACCCTTACCATGATCACAACAATTTATTATTTGGTTTTAAAATTTCCAGTTCGAACATGAAAACCTTGTGAATTCAATGGTAGGTTTCGAGAGTTAATCCTTGTAAAGGCGTGGAAGGTATGATTGGGACTAAGCTCATGCTGACTTGTAAAATACACTAGTGGTGATAATTATCATAATAATTGAGTTAGAAAATCCCTTGTAACCATAACATATACACAACAATACAAATAATCTCAAAACACACTTTAATTCTAGCCATAAAAGAAAATAAGAGAACAAATGGAAATTATGTATACCTTTGAACAAGATCACAATTAGAATAAGGAATGAGTCTAAAAATAGAAGGGGGGAAATGGATATGTATTGGAGGCATAAAGGGAGTGTTTCTATAGCAAAAGGATGCCAAAATAGCAATCCATCAGTTGCCGAGAGAAAGAATTGCACATTAAATTAAATGGAAAATTATATGATCCAATCTAAGGGTTTAAGTCTTCATTATTGGGCATAAGCCATCAATTATGATAATTACATAGTAAATTTCACTCCCACAAAGGATTTAAAAAATATAAAACCAAAATAAGAATGGACTAAAATTAAGCCATATATAAGTCACTTATGTGTATTTGGTAGTGAAGCATGGGCTCACATTCTTGATAAGAAAAGGAAAGCATTACAACCTAAAAGAGAGAAGTGCAATTTTGTTGGATATTTTGAAGATGTCAAAGGTTACAAACTTCTTCAACCTCATTCCAATGAAATAATTATTATAAGAGATGTAAAGTTTGATGAAAATGTATTGACCTATGAGCCTAATTTAGGGTGTGTTCCATCTTCAACTTGCAAGCCATCTTTGAATTTTGAGCCATATTTTGGTTCTATTATGGTTTCTTCTTTGGATGATAATAGTGAGGATGAAAATACACCTTTTCTTTCTTACCTTCCTCCAGATGAGTCTAGTGAACATGAACCTACACCAACACCACCTCTTCCCAGATGGATCCATACAAAATTAGAAGCATTTGGTGATCTTTTCGGTGATCCTATAGATCAACGTCGTACACATTCACAATTCCATCAATCCTCCTCTCTTTCAGCTCAAGTTTTAGAGACTCGTGATCCATACACATTTGCAAAAGATTCTGAGCATTTGTATTGGGACATGAAAATGAATGAAGAATATTGTTCCTTAATGGGGGACAATACTTTGGATCTTGTATCTCTTCCAAAAAGAAGAAAACATATCAGATGAAAATGGGTGTATAGAATTAAGTATGCATTAGATGGAAGTGTTGAAAGGAATAAATCCTGGTTAGTTTCCAAAGGATTCTCTCAATTTGAAGGAATTTTGCTACAATGAGACATTTTCCCCCGTTTCCGAAATGAATTCCATCCACCTTGTTATAACCCTTGTTGCCTCACATAGATGGGGGGTCCACCAGATGGATGATAAATCCTCTTACTTTTATGGGGGTTTTCAAGAAGAAATTTACATGGAACAACCTCCTCGCTATGTTCAGAATGACTCCAACCTTGTTTGTCGGCTTAAGAAATCTCTCTATGGTTTTAAGCAAGATCCTCGGGCTTTGTATTCTAAAATGGATAGATTTCTTCTTAACACTTATTTTTCTAGATGTCATTCTAACCCTTATGTCTATACCAAGAAAGTAGGAATCCATCTCATAACACTTTTCCTTTATGTTTATGACCTTATCCTCGCTGGTACTGACCCTAAACTCTTAACCCATATGACATCTAGACTTAAGAAGAAATTTGAAATGATAGAATTAAGTTATTTTCATTATTTTCTTAGCCTCCAAGTATTTCAAACTAATGAAGGAATTTCCATTTCCCGGTATGACTATGCATGTGACATTCTTCACCACTTTCACATGGAATATTTTAAACCAACCCCTTCTCCCTCCCAATATAGAGTCAAAATTGCTACCAC
>WSFP011491024.1:0-14854 GCA_009831015.1 Picea engelmannii
TGGTATATATAGGAGACAAAGGGTACAATTATAATGAAATGGTACAATGAAGGGTTCTAGCCTACATACAAATATAACACTAGAATTGCAATAATTCAATATTTAGGGCTTAATAAAAGGTTTTATACTTAACATGCGGATTTTTCTAGGGATTGACATGCCCCTCCCCTTAAAACAAGTGCTTTACTCAACACTTGACTAACTATGGGTGTTTCTGCATGAAGAACTCATCTTCCCATATTGAATCTTCCATTGGTAGTTTCTTTCATTTTATGAGGTACTCAATAATTGCTCGATTTCGTAGTCACTTGATCATTGTTTCTAGTTCTAGTATGATTTTGGTTACTTGGGATGACCCTTGTTCTGATCTCAAATAGGTTCCCAACGAAACCCTCAAAACTATCGGCCCTCCTGGTAAACCATAAGGCAACGTTGCGCACAAAGTGCACAACGCAGTCTCACCCGAGATAGCTTTATGGGGGACTGCAATACTCAGGTGTTTGTAGTATAGTAAGGAGTGGGGATTGTGTTTTAATCCTTTCTCTTATACATCATCATCATTAATCATTCATCTACTTATAAGATTCATTCATCATTAACTTATGCATTAACCATTAACTTATAGGATTATTTTTAACCATTCATTCTTTAACTTATAGGATTCATTCATCATTAACTTATAGGATTAGTTTTAACCATTCATTCTTTAACTTATAGGATTAATTCATCATTAAATTATAGGATTAGTTTTAACCATTCATTCTTTAACTGATGATTAATAGAGTAGTAAAAGAAATCATTCATAACACATAGAACACAATATTTTACCTTGGTTCACCCCCTCCTGGCGCTACGCCCAAAAATATCTGGCTCTTCTGCTCTTTTATTCATTCTGCTGCAAAATTTGCACTGCACGCATTACATATTTAGGATTATAATCAGAATGAGGGTAACTACCCTATGGGAGTCTGACTGCATCACACCATCTTCCACATCCCATGATCTAACCCTCAAACACTAGCTTATTCCACTCAACATCAATGAGTACAATAATCAAACTCCCAATCATCAACTGAACTTGACCTAGACCTCCTAGGTATTTATTTATACTACTCTACTGGCTTATAGTCATTACAATATTTTCAAAAACCCTAACCCTAACATGGTTAGGCCTTTCTTCATGCATGCCACGTTGCTTTTCCTCTTGCATGTTGTTTTTCCTTCTTTTTTTGCATGTTTCTTTTCTACCTCCTAAGGCGCGCGCTCCAAAAATACACCTTCTCTTCCAAAATTAGGCTTGTGCCCAAAATAGATATTTCTTCCAAAATAGATCTTTCTCCAAAATTAGGCCTACACCAACAGACCCCCAACACTGACATGTGGCTCATCCCGAGCTACTCAGGTAGTGTGTGCTCCCTGTATAGCCTTCTCCAAGCTGTGGAACTCTTTTTCTAGTTCCTTCCCTTTTTCTTTCACCTGTGCAACTTTATCTATGAGTGCATCGACCATCCGCGTTGTTCTCTATTCTTACAACAATGTTGTGCTCTCTTTATGTGTCTGCTCCATCCTTGTCTTCTCTTCCTCCATATCCACAATTATCTTTGTTTCTTGTTCCTAGAGGGGCTCCTACTGGGCCTTCTTTGCTTGCTTATTGCTCTGCGTAGTTTTCAATTCTGTCTACAGGGTCTTCATCTCCTGCGTTCCCTTCAATCATTCGGTAATGCCCATGTTTTTTTGTCTCTTATTCAACTCCTTCATTGCATCAGTAATTTTCTCCTCTTGTTGGTCCAATAGTTGGACCTTTTCATCCTCCTCCAAAGTAGTCCAAATTTGTGCAGTTCTGTCAAACAATTATGCAACTTCCTTGGCTTCCCTTGCCATCTCATTTGTCTAGAATGTTGCTTACTATTATCTTTTCTCTCGGACCTCAGGAGGATTCATAGGATTATTTTTTTCTTCCAACTCCTCTATCTCTTGCCTATATCCCTCAATTGCTTGCGCAATGATCTTTATATTTTCATCTGCACTCCTATCTGGTGTTTGTGCACTATCTAGAATGCGGTTGTATACCGTTATTATCCCCTTCTCTAGATTGTTAGTGCATTATTTTTCCTCCTCCTTCTTTGAAGCCAACTGGTCGTAGGTGATATGGATTGTACCTCTTACATTACACTAGCCTAGAGTCCGTATAGTGTTTTCGTGGGTATCTGTGCCATGACTAACTCAAAGTGGTCTATGTCCCCCATGGGTTTCTACGCAGTCTCCTGATCAACTCTAACCATCTGTTGTGTGACCATGAATGTGTCACTACCTTGACCACTATATGAACTATATCGTATTTTTATTTTTGTGCAGGGGGTTGTTGTGTCTTTTCAGGCTGTTGTGTTGTGGCCTATTGTACTATATGAATTTGTAGTTTTTGTAGAGTATCATGGACTTCTATGAGTTTTTCCATGATCTCCTCTCTTTTTTCTTCTGCGGTGTGGACCATATCTTCCCCCTATCTTGGACCTTGGCTTCCACAAACTCAACATCATCCTATGTCAGGGTGATGACTGGGGCCTTCTTAGTGTATTTCATATTTTTGCATGTTTCCTCCACCTGCATTGTATTTATTTTTGTCTATGAGCGTTGTGCCCCACTCGTCATTGTCTATGCCCCCTCCTTGACGTCCTTATATGTGTTTCCCTTCTTGGAATCCCCCTAAACGTCTGCCTTGGGCACCATTGTTGTCCTCCTTGGCCTCTTTGACACTGTGTTGCTTCCATATGCCTGAGTGTGTATCGCAAACTTCCTAGTTTTAGCAGTTGGGATATGTGTCTTGGTTTAGGAGCGTGTTTTGGATTTCCCTTTGGGTTTGGATGATTTCATTGTTGTTGGATTTGTTCCTGGTTTTGTTACAGGAACTTTCCACTGTGTAGGTCAGTCTTTGATTATCCAATCAACCTCTTCCCTAGTGATGCAGTACTGCATCTCCAACCATTCCTTCTTTGGATCCCTTGCGGCCCGTATCCACATATGGTGCCTAGATGCCTTAAATTGAGCTATCCCTTGAGATTCCTAGACCACTTCCACATGAATGTGCCACACATTGGTTTTTCACTGTTGTATGTATTCCAGAAGCCTAGAAAACACCGTGCTATTCACTTGTTGATTTTTGGTGTCCTTGGTTTGCCAGAGGGATTCATACCCGGCTGCATAGCACTTCCTTTTATTTTCTAGAAAAGCCAAAAAATTTGGCTCCTGCCACCCTGCCAAGGCTATGAGGATAATTATCTAAGAATAATTGTTGTGAGGGAAATCCCCTTACAGACTAGCAAATAGGGTTATCTTATGCATGCAGATATGAGAAAGAAATCTACTTTCTACCTTCGTCCCCAGACTTAAACCCCATTCATTTCCAGCAAATACATGGTTAGACCAACATACCTTGTTCTGGATGTTTGATGTCAATCCTTCTTCACGCTTGATCGCTTGTTGGTAGCTATCCTCTTAAGATTGACTTGCGTACAAAACAAGTAACAAACTACACATGCATTTTACCTACAGACTAATGGGTTAGAGATTCAAACATATATTTACTGATCTATGAAGAACTCATATAGTGGGATGGGAAAAGAATTTCTTTATTACTAACTTTGAATGAATCAACTTACAAATGTCGAGACCGGCCATTGCTCCGCGAATCTTGATCCTGGGCTCCTCTTCAAATGTCCTCCAACTTCTTTGCTTTGTATCTCTTCTTGTACAAGGATGGCTAAAGGGTTGGGATAATGGGAATATGAAATTGGGTAGAGTTTCTTTACTCTCTTTCTCCTCCTCCAAATGGGACCCCTAACCCTTCTTTTATAGGCTAGAAGAAGCTAGGTATTTGGATGAACCCTCGGCCATGCATGGCCGGGAGTTTCAGTTAACTCACCCAAAGTTGTGTGTTTTGTCAGAAACTTTCTTTTTTTCATGCTTTTGTCGGTCCACGTAGGCTGTTTTAGGTCAGATAGCGTGTACACGCGTGCAGTAATGGAGTAAGGCGCGTGGGCCCTTATAAAAGAGGTTTTTTAAAGAGTTGTTCAACAATGCTTTTGGAAAATAAGGGATCTAAGATGGCCTGATGCCAGGTAAGCATGTATGGTGCAAATTAGGGCTATAACATATGCCCCCTAATGTGTGAGGTCATAAGAGCATCTGATGGCCGAAATACATTACCAATCTTTACTGATGTGCCAAACAAGTGAGCCCAGGGACCAGGAACCGGGAGGCGCCATCTGCAAAATAACAAATGTCTCACCGAGGCGGGCATACCCATGCTCGGGATAAAATAGAATCATGGCTACCAATCAAATACATTGTAGATCCATGTCAAATAACTATATAAAGTGTAGTCGCGAACAATACACAGCGGAGCTACATCTCGAAATAAAAAAGATATACATATAGAGTATCCATCTTCTAGAAGTTGATATGGCCTGATGGTTGGAGATGAGATCTTCAGAGCTCAAGCAACAACTTCAAAATCTTCAAAACTCAAGATAGGACTGTAAATGAGTGTACGACTTCACTACCCAGAGGTCTTCGACAGCTCGTCGGTCATGGACTAGATATTCTTGATGATCAGAATGAAGGCTTCATTGATTCAAATAAGGACTTGATTGGACATTCATGATGGTCGGGTATGAGGGCAAGAGACAAATTGCAGAGGGACCGACTCAGGCTTGGTAGAAATGTCCCTTGGACAACAACACGACAAATGATGAGACTTAGGTAGCATGGCATTAATCATAAGTCTATGAAGTAGGAGGCAACACAAACTCTCCATATGTTTGGAAGAATAACCAAATGGAGGAGGAAACAACTCTATGTAGCGAGAACATATTCCTAAGGTCGTATTACATCCCATAGTTTGACGAACAAATGGACAGATGTGCTTTATCCAAGGGCGACTCATTATGCTGCCAATAAAGAAAATACTTTTCCCTTCCTCTTTTTGCGGTATATTTGATTTTTTTGTCTTTTTCAATAATTTTGGAAAAAATAATAAAGGAATGTTACGTTACAATGGAGGAACGAGTGTTACAAACATACAAGTTCAAGGCGCAAGGACAAGACTGATGTTCAGAATAATGATACTCAGGAAAAATCCTCTGGGGGCCAAGGGTGTTAAGACGCAGAACCAAACTGCTAGAAGGCTGGCGTATAATGTATGCAAATGCGGTTAACAAAACACACAATGGTAACGTCCTTTGATGTAAGTTTAACGAGCCCAGAGAAGGTAAGCTTGGTGGTTTTTCATATTTAGAGAGTCTAAAAAAACATAAAAGGAGACTCCATTGGGGTACCTTTTTCGAAGATAGTCTAGTCAGTTCGAAAAAGGGGTAAACTAGCACCGACAAGATGTCTATTCAAAACCATTTTAACGAGTGTGATAAGGACAAGATCACTCGGCCATTTTTTCATTTTTAAGTAGTCTGAAAAAAGCTTAACTATGGACTTCGTCAGGAATGTTCTTTTAGACCATTTTAACGAGTGTGAAAGAATAAGGTCACTCGGCGATCTTTTCAATTTTAGGGAGTCTGAAAAGAGCTTAACTATGGACTCTGTGGGGGTTCCTTTTTTGTAAGTTTAGTCCCTCAGGCCCGAAAAAGTGGTAAAATTATACCTGAGAGTACTCTTCTAAAGAACTGAAGTTCCATAGAGTATACCTTTGTTCGTATAGTTGACCGTCTGGACCGAAAAAGGGGTAAACTACCACCGGACAGACGTGACTTCAAATTTCAATTTAACGAGCGTGAAGGGCCACAAGATCGCTCGACAATCTTTTCATGTTTAGAGGGTCTAAAAAGGGCTTAAAAGAAGACCCGTTATTTTTTGGGAGTCTTGAGGGTGAGGTCAAGAGCGAAAAAGAATCATGCAAATGAGGCTCAAACTTGTATTCAGGAAAAACTACAAGGACTCCTGAGCCTACAGTGTTTTAGAGACATCATGGATACCATAATGCAACCAGGACCTACCTAGGGAATCCATGTTCCGGTAAGCTCTACCACCAAGTTGCGACACTTCTAAAGCAGATATGATGGTTCTGTGTCACAACCTGATGGGATCTATCCTATGGTAAAGGAAAAAGACAACGAGATACAAAAGTCAGGGTAGAAACCTAACCTATATGCTCAAGTTGATCATCGGAAAAAAATTCCACGGACCGTCGAAAATTACTCAAAACTCAAAACAAATTTTCCCAATACCCGATCATATCCCTCCTATGCAACTCTCGAATCACTCTAAATGGTTTTCGGTATAAAAAAAAATGGTAAGGGAGGCCAAAAAAGTGACAAAAAAAGGCCAAAAAGTCTATAAATAGAAGCTGGCAGCTCATTATCACCATTGCTGATTTGGAAATTGACTTTGGAGCCAAAAGACCCCCTTTGTCAAAAGCGGTGATTCCAAGAGCTACAGTGGACGAAACGAACTTATGTTTGGACCAAGTAAGTACAAACTCTCTTATCTTTCATTTTTAGTCTTTATTTTTGCATTGGGTTTCATTTTTTAGGGGGGCGTCGAGATAGACCTGGAGATGAGAGATACCCAATGACAAAGCATCACGGAGCAACTCAATAACTGCACTATACTCGGCGACATTATTTGTGGTGTCACATAAGCATATACCTCCGGAAGAAAATAACTGGCCTTGAGGTGTAAAGATTACCCAAGCTGCGGAGGCAAGCCTCCAAGTGTGTCGACTAGCACCATCTGCATACCCAACGAACACCTTGGAATCACTTGATATCTACCATAGTGACAAAAGATAACATCAATGACACGTCCATAACACTAAAAGAAACTAAAAAGTAATAATACAAAGACTATACATATGTTACAACAAGTTACCCACAGTGACCTACCTATGAGTAATACTTCTTGAGGTAGAGCCCATTTCTAGGCTCCACCAAAGCATTCCCTTCAAAATCAACCAGACGATAAGCACCCTTTTTTAAAACCTCTTTTATGATGAAAGGTCTGAACCACATGGGTTTGAATTTTCCTGCCCCCAGGGGGTCCTTATCTTGGTCATAGACCAGGACAAGGTCGCCTTCAGAGAAAATCCGAGGATGAACGAACCTATCATACTGACACTTGACCTTATGTTTGTGAGCCTTGTTGGCTAGGGCCGCATCACGAAGCTGCTCATTGAGATGCTCAAGGTATACTAACCGTTCTTCAAGTGGAGAAGTGTCTGGCAATAATTGTACTGCCAACTTTAGAGACGGGATCTGACATTCGATGGGCAAGACCGACTCCAGCCCGTAAACGAGTTGAAAATGTGAGAAACTAGTTGCAGTCTTAACAGATGTTCGGTAAGCCCATAATGTCGAGTATAACATCAAATGCCAATTTGACTTGGCTGAGTTGATAGTTCATTGTAGAATGGTCTTAAGAGTTTTGTTTACAGCTTCCACCTGCCCATTTTCTTGGGGGTAGTAGGGTGATGAATTTTCTTTCCATAACCCAATCTTTGATGTTAACTCGATCATCATTTTGTTCTGAAAGTGACTGCCATGGTCAATGAAAATCTCCCTTGGGACGTCGAACCTTGCTACTATCTAATTGAATAAAAAGAGAGCTGCAGTCTCTCCATCATCTTTAAACATTGGCATAACTTCAACCCACTTTGTGAAGTAGTCTATAGCTACGATGATATAGTGGTGCCCCCTTGCTGAAGGAGGGTTGCATGTAGTGTAATCAATCCCCCACTTGGTGAAGGGACCAACTGTGATGATAGGAAACATGGGAGCGGGATGTGCCCTCATATTCCAAGAGAAGATTTGGCATGGACAACACTTCTTGACCGATTCGATACAATCTTTGATAAGTGTCAGCTAAAAGTAACCTGCTCATAGAATCTTTTGGGATGTTGCCAACCCAGAAAAATGACCGCCACAAGCTCCGGTATGGAAATCGTTAAGCACGATAATTTCTTCCTCATGAATGAGACATCGGTGTAGGATGCATTCTACACCTCTCTGATACAATGTATCATCAAGTATGAGATAATTCTTATCCTGATGGCGTATGCGTCGACGCTCATCATGAGAAGCAGTGGTGGGGCACTTCAAAGTCTGGAGATAGATAAGTATATCTCCATACCAGGGATCCGAAGAGGTGATCAAAAACATATCTCCTCTGATAGGCGACTCTTCGGGCGCAAGATCACCTGACTCAACCGGAAGTTCTGAAATAAGTTCTACGAAGACCAGTGACTTTTTGGACTTCGCTGAAACGAAATCTAAGTCAAACTCCTGGAGGATGACTATCCATCTACTGATTTTTCCGCTTATTACCCGTCGTGTCAACATGTACTGAAATGGATTTACGACAGCAATGACGGTGGTCCTGTGAAACATAACATAATGACGGAACCGTTGAATAGCATGGACTGCTGCCAACACAAGATTTTTGATATGAGAATAATTTAGTTCCAGTCCTACAAGGCCTCGGCTCAGGTAATAGATGACATATTCGGCAAACAAATCATCTTCTTGAACTAAGACCATGCCAATGGTTGACTCTGCTGTAGCCAGATATAATAAGAAATCTTTGTTATAGTTAGGTGGCCGGAGCAGAGGGGCAGTTGTGAGTGCATGTTTCAATGCGGCGAAAGAGCATTGAGTGACATCGTCCCAACAAAAAGGAACGTCTTTTTTAAGTAAGCGCATAAAACCCTTGGTGATCTCGGTGTAGTTAGCGATAAAGTGTCTTAGAAAATTTGCCTTGCCCTGTAGACTCTGAAGTTGAAGGATTGTGCGTGGGGGGGGGAACTAAATTATTGCCTCAACCTTGAGAGGATCGACCATGATCCCTATTGTTGACACTATGAAACCTAACAATTGTCCTGATGTTATGCAGAAGCTGCATTTGTTTGGATTCAGGCGAATCTGAAAGTAGCAACAACGTTCGAAGATAAGTCGAAGGTGTGTGGGATGATCCATTCTCTTGCGAGATCGAGATGCTAAATCATCTAAGTAAGCCTCGACAATATGCTTGAGGTCATGGAAAGAAAAATACATGGCCCGCTGAAAGGTGGCTCCGACATTTTTGAGACCAAAAGGCATCTTACGATACGCGAATGTACCCCATGGACAGATGAATGCCATTTTGTGTTGGTCTTCGGGTTTGATTTGGATTTGGTTATATCTCGAAAATCGTCCATGAAAGAAAAGGCTTTGCAACCCGCACATTCATCAATGATCTGGTTGATGAAAGGTGTGGGAAAATTATCTTTGGGACAGGCCTTGTTCAAATCATGGAAGTCGGTACATACATGAATCGTGCCTTGTTTTTATTGACCAGCACAGGATTTGACACCCATTGGGTCAAATGGATAGGATAGATAAACCTGGCTTTTAGAAATTTCTCAACCTCAACCTTAATGGATGTTGCTTTCTTAGGATTAACTAGACAGAGCTTCTGCCAAACAGGCTTGGCATCAGGATACGTTGTAATTTCATGTTCAACTATTTTTGGATCGATACCTGGCATTTCCTCATAATACCAGGCAAAACCGTCGCGGAATTCTTTGAAAAGATTTGTATAGAGTTGAATCTCTCTGGGGGAGCAGTCAGCTCCGACGAAAACATTCTCTGCGACGCCAAGGTTTCGGGATATATTGATCGGTATGGTTTCAGCGATGGTTTCCATATTACCCTCAGCATAAACTTCGTGGGTAGCTAAGAGATTAATAGGACAAGACCGATCTCTTGTCATAGTCATGGTGAATTCTCCTACTTCGATTCGGCTTAACTCTGGGAGGAAGTATGATCTATGATGAAGATCTTCCCAGGGTTTTTTTGGACTAGTCATTGCTTCAATTATTGCTTCTTCAGAGGGCAAGACTAATTCTAATGAATCGGTGTGAGTGAGAGAACCCTGAGCCCAAATAGGCTCTAAAAGTGGATCAAACTCTGTTGTGGGAGTTGGATCAGTGTGGGTTGAAGTTTGTTGGATTGAAGAATACGCTACCTCAGCTGTGGAAAAGGGCATGGACATGCCTGGGTGCCCTGTCCCATCCATCGTGGCCGATGGGGAAGGAAGTATCCATGGATCACCGAAGTAAGTTGTACGAAACAATGAAACTTGAAAAATATCAACCTTATGGTGATTGGAGATAAACTTGATATCGCCTTGAGGGGGAGGGTAATCAAAGGTACCCATGAAAGATGGGCACAAACCAACCCCTACATTGACGACACCTGGTTGAGGGTTATCAATCATCGGGATCGTGGATGCCCCCAATGCAGGGTTAGGTCTGGAGAAAGACAATTGGTCGATGGTCACTATCCAACCCTCGTGTGGAAACAACAAGACCCGAAAAACTGTAGCAACCACAACTTGCATGGCATAAGTCCAAGTCCTTCCTAACAAGAGTTTATAGTCGAGGGGTGCATTGACTACCTTTACTTCGACACACACGGTCTTCCCTCCTAACTACACGGGAAAAGAAGGAAGGATACCATGTGGTCGAAACGAATGACCATCGAAAGCCATGAGGAGAGTAGGTGATGGAGACAAAACGGGTTGGCCAACGGCCTTCCAACATGCTAATGACATAACGCATGTCGAGGCACCCTCATCAACCACCATACGGAAGATATTCCGAATAAAAATTTTCATGGGATAAGCCACTACTATCTGAAAGGCTACGTGGTAAGGCAGACAAGGTTTTAAGTCAGTTGTATCCAGCATAATTGTACCTGGATTACAAGTCTCGGTAGATCCTAAAGTGGTTAACAAGGCTTTCCTCTGGGAAGGGCAGCTTTGGAGGACTTCCAAAGCAGACATCGCACAAAGGGGTTTGTGATAAATCTTCCACCACAGAGTAGTTCTGGGTGGCCCTTGCGTTTGGGTTATTAGAATATTTTTTGAATGCATGTCATTGTTTCCCCCAACGTCTTCTCAATCTATAGAGAAAGAGATGGGAGTCCAGCTTCTTTACCCTTCTCAGAAGTGCTTGGTTTACTATAGTCATGTGCTCTAGTCGATATAAAAGCATCACTCTTCACCATATATAAGTTCGTGGATGTGGGGTTGTTCGCAGGCGGAGAGGGTCCTTGGCTGCCCCCTTCCATGCTTGTAGAGGCCTATGTTAGATTTTTACCATGTTGGAATGGATTGGTTAACACAGCAGGCTTTTGCTATGTCACAAAATTTTGGGCCTCTGCAAGCCGGGGACAAAGGTGGGTTGGGTGGTCTTCCGCGCACAGGTTGCATGGATACCTCGCCTTCTGTTTCTCAGTATTTCCCCCGCCATCATTATCAGTGGGTTTCTTATCCCCCTTACCCTTCTTTCGTTGTTTTTTCTTTCCTTCAAGTTGTTGGGTGGCCTTTGGATTAGTCGATTGCACAATGTGTACATCTAACGTTTTGGTCGGGGGAGCAGCCGAAGCAGAAGTTTGGATGGCCGATGTGTGTTGTATAGAAAATTGTTACAACTGAGTCGTTAGTTGCTCAATGGGCTTTGTTTGTGCTGAACCAACAATACCATCGGCATGTGGTCCAACTCTCTGTCTAGTTTTATTAAGTATTGATCATAGTGCATCTGGCAAGATCTCGTATAATAAATTGTACTGAGAATAGATTAGATCAAGTTGTTGAGCTCTCATGATGGCATCTTCTTCGAAAAACACTCCCAACGTCGCGATGTCCTTGGACAATTGTGGGACCAAAGACTTAAGAAACCACTCAAGCAGGAATGTTGGTGGGATTGGTACCTTAATTAAACTCTTTCGACATGTCCGTTCTCGGATGTGATCAGAGATATGGTCCACTTTTGTCTGTGAAAAATTGGCCAGCAATTATGTGCCAGCGTCGTATCTCACAGGTAACTGGAAATGGTTTAGGAAAGCCATGGCCAATTCATCGAAGGAAGAGCATCTGGAGCAGTCGAGCTCGATGTACCATTTCATGACACTCCCAATGAGAGTACGTTGAAACAATCGCAATTGTACAGAGTCGTCTTTCAACGATTTATATGAGCACCAAAGACGAAAAGTAGTCACATGATCTCTTGGATCTTTGTTAGTCTTGGCTTCTAACTTTTGGATGTCCGAAGGCAACTTCGTTGACATAGGAGGCCAACGCGGATCGTGACAAATAGGGTCATTCAACAACCTTGTCAATTCTGGCAAATGCAAAGTTGCCAGGAAAGGTAGTTTGGGTTGTTGGTGATAACCTGAGAAAAATAGGCCTGGAGTTTGATTGGCACCAGGTTGCCAGGAAAATTTCGGTTGCTAGCCCGGATTCTGGTAGAAACCATGGCCATGGCCAGCATATGGATTTTGCGTATGTGGAGACATCATCGGTGGATTTCCAAAATAGGACATAGATGGTTGGGCATGCATTACATTCAAAGGACTTTGGGAAGGGTTGCCCCATGTCGGTCCCATGGGGATAGGCATAGTACTTTTTCCGGGGTTCCATTGATTGTGGGAAGAATTACCCCAGATCAACATTTTGGATGAGGGAACGAATCCCTGCCAAGAATTTCAAGGCCCTGATGTGGAAGAATTTCCTAGGTGTGCCCCCTGTGCAGGAATAGTACCCTGCATAGGAATAGATTGTCTGAAACCGGGGTTGCCCCCAGTTGGGAAAGTATCTAACGAGAAGGTGTTGTTACCAAACACACTGAACAAAGAAAACGATGTCGAACCTACCGGCATATTATGCGAAGGTGGTCCTTGACTCCCTGCTCCAAATAAACTATGGTGTGTAGGTTGCCCGGTGGATTGCTGATGCGAGCCACCGAGTGAAGGGGACAAAGGAGGTATATGACCTCCCCCGTAAGGGAAATAGTTAAAAGGAGTAGGATTTCCCCCCATGTGACCTTGCAGAGGAGTGTTAGAGCTCTCTTCCCCCAGACCTAAAGTCTGTAAAGTGGATTAGGAAAGTACAGGACTGGTACCTGAACTAGGCATCTCGTATGAGAACGGAGGGCCTGTCGCACTTGGTGTGAAAGGGGGTGTGGCCACCACCAAAGATGGGATTGGACCACTGTGCGATGTAGAGGCGGTCGAGACCATGGTGGCTCAGACCGACGATGGTGGGTTAGGAGGTAGAGATGCTCCTGTGGTGACAACTGTAGTGGGAATTGAAGAATTCCTAGAAGGAGTAACAACATTTGTTTCCATTGCTGCGTGCGACACTGTCTGGCACTCATAAGGATGAATCGGTACGATGGTGGGTGCCGAAATATCAGTGGTGGAGGATTCAATGAGACCAAAGGCTTTTGCTCCAAGGTCTAAAATGATTGATTCCTCTGGATGTTGGTCGGGCACAATTTCTTGTGACCTGGTCGCTTCAAAAGACCCTTGTTGGTCTAGCTTTCACCTTAGTGGTGGCGGGGGTGGCTCCAGTGTAACCAATGGCAGGCCAAGAAGCCTTCATGACCGGAGAAGCTCATGATCCTCCATTGTGTGAGAAGATCAAAGACACTCTAGGGTAGTCTAACCGTTCAAAAGTAACACACACTAAAAAAATAGTCCCTATAAGATAAGACAGGCAAACACTAAATTAATTGGAAGAACAGTTACAACAACCAACACTAGAGCAACTTACCGGTGCAAGTGAAACTCCAAAACGGAAGCACCCTCCGGTTATAATCTACAAAGTGTGGCCTGATGTCTGTCCTAGGTACCGTGGTATACCCCCACAGTCACCTTTGTATGTCCCTAAAAAATATAGGCAACTAGGTTTCCAGTGCGTGAACAGTCACCAGGAGGGTACAGTCGAAAGTCGGGTAGACCACAATGAGCAGGGTATCAAGCCTGAAACCTGTCAAGGGTATCGAAAGCAAGTGGTCCGGAAGACAACTGAGGACCTCGAACATATTCGAGACCCATGAAGCCCCGTGGCAAATGCAATCGATGGAATCCCAAAACAAGCCCTCTATATGTGTTCTCCACTACGATTGGTCCATCTTTGGAGGGGTTATCTCCACTACCTTTCCGCACGCGGCCTCGTGTTTATCCCCTGTGTTAGAGGGGGGTCCCAGATAAATTTCACAATACTAGACTTGGACACTCCCTAACTCAGACTCCAATGTTTGATTTTAATGGCCTTGAAGAGTTTCCTCTCCAACCTAATCCAAGGCCCTAATCCTGAACTAGTTGGTTAACCCTACAAACATAAAAGTCTAATAAATTTTAGATTTAGCATTAATTTTATGGCTTATCTTATGTCAAGGGGTATGAAAGTGAAACTGATGATGTTTAAAAGACGAAAGTAAAAATGAACAGAAAGTTGGAAACAAAAATTTCACTTAACGCAAATTTTCAACAACTTTCCAAATTTTTTTTTCTAAGATTTTTGAACAGCAAACTCAAAAGAGAATTTCACTCAACTACAATCTACTTATGATCTAAGTAAACTACAAAGAACTTATGAAATAAAAGACTCTTCCCTGGTTACTAATGCAAAATCACACTTTTCAACCAAACAAGAAAATGAAAGAGATTTTTTTTTATTATTTAAATGTTGATAAAGCAAAAAGGAAAAATACCAACAAGTAAAAAACCAAGAAAAACAATTCTGGCCTAATTGCAGATCGTAAAGAATCACTTCAATATATCACACACTAGCAACTTAAAAAATGACTCTCACACTTGTCTAAAAACCCTAAAGAAAAATTTTTAATGACAACTTTTTTAAATGAAAAAGAAAGATATGGATAAGATCAACCCTAAGCTACTGACTGCTAGGACAGAGATTCAGAAACCTGAGAGGTATAACTCTTGTCAAGGGAAATATGACTGCCTCACCCTCAAAAAAAAATTATCCTGCACAAGAACGCTACTGACAATTCAACAGCAAG
>WSFP011491025.1:0-14854 GCA_009831015.1 Picea engelmannii
AAGGACCTGGCAATTTCTCTGGTGGACGTAGCCCACACTGGGTGAACCACGTAAATCTGTGTCTCTCTTGTATTGTGTGTCTTCTGTGTTTTGTTTCTGCATTTGTTTTATTTTATTGCTCTGTGGTCCTGTTTTTCTAACATTTACGTCATGGCTATCACGCTGGAAGCATAGTACTTGTCTTGATTTTCGTCATAGCAATAAAGCCGGAAGCACAATACTCATCTTGCTTTTCATCACAGCTATAAAGCTAGAAGCACAATACTCGTCTTGATTTTCGTCAAAGTTATAAAGCTAGAAGCAAGGTACTAGACTGGCTTTACGTCACAGCAATTAAGTTGGAAGCACAACTTGAGACATATCTCAACACAACAACTAGACTTGCTTTACGTCACAACTGTTAGGTTGGAAGCACAGTACTAGGCACATCTCAACACAACAGCTAGATTGGCTTTACGTCATAGCGGTTAAGCCGGAAGCACAGTACTAGGCACATATCAACACAACAACTAGACTTGCTTTACATCAGAGCGATTAAGCTGGAAGCTCAGTACTAGATGTATCTCATCACAACAACTAGACTAGATTTACATCACATCGGTTAAGCTGGAAGCTCAGTACTAGATATATCTCATCACAACACTACTCCCCCTTTCGAGGATTTTCCTTTCGGACTATACCAATCTTATCTCAAAAGTGCTCAAACTTTACACGAGATAGAGGCTTGGTCAACACATCGGCAACCTGTTCATTCGTGCTAATGTACTGAAGCTTTATGGCTCCTCTTTGCACCATGTCATAGATGTAATGATATCGGATGTCCATGCGCTTCGACTGTTCATGGAATACAGGATTCTCTGTCATCTTTATGCATCTCTGGTTGTCACATAGGATCGTGGTTGCTTCCATCTCTAGGTCAAATAGACCGGTCAACAACCTTTGAAGCCATATAGCTTTGCAGCTGGCAGAACACGCAGCAATGTATTCTAGTTCTGTTGTACTGAGAGAAATGTTGGATTGCTTCCTACTCTACCATGACATCATGGTTGATCCCAAACTAAAACAACATCCTGAAGTGATCTTCCTGTCAAAGACACTTCCAACCCAATCTAAATTAGTGTACCCACTCAATGTGAAATCATGATCTCCATCATAACTGAGACCACAATCTAATGTACCCTTAAGGTACCTCATCACATGTTTTACAACAACTAGGTGAACATGTCTAGGTTTTACCAGAAACTAACTCAACGTGTTCACAGCAAAACAATATCCGGCCTGGTGTTCGTCAAATAAATCAACGATCCAATGATATATCTATACAGCTTAGCATCAATCAATTCTGACAAAGTGTCGACTAGTAGCTTCAGCTTCGTTTCCATGGGTGTATTCATGGACTTGCACTCTAACATGTCAAATATGTTTAGGATTTCGAATTTATACTTCCCTTGGTTAAGGAATATCCTCTCTAGACTCTGCCATACCTTAAGACCTAAGAAATAATGGATTAGGCCAAGGTATTTCATCTCAAATTCTGAGGTGAGCCTCTTCTTACATTCGGTGATGAGCTTTTCTTCTCTAGTTAAGAATAAGTCATCCACATACAATAATAATATCACTGGCTCATCATTCATAACCTTGAAGTATATGTTAGAATCTACTTTACTCTTGGTAAAGCCCAAGCTCATCAGGAAACTATCTATCTCGCCATACCAAGCTCTAGGAGCTTGCTTCAATCTGTACAGAGCCTTCTTCAGCTTGCAGACATGAGACTTCCTGTCTTCAACTTCAAATCCTTGAGGTTGCTCTATATACACTTTTTCTTCGATGACACCATTTAGGAAAGTTGTCTTTACATCCATCTAGTGTAACTTCCACTTCATCTTAGCTGCAAGTGCTCTGATGGTTCTAATCGAAGTGTATCTAGCTACAAGAGAGAATGTCTCTTCGTAGTCAATGCCTTCCTTTTGAGAAAAGCCACGAGCGACAAATCTTTCTTTATACTTCTCAATACTTCCATCAGCAACATGTTTTATTTTGAAGAGCCATTTGGAAGATACCACATCCTTTCTCTTCGGTCTGGGAACTATTTCCCATACATCGTTCTTTATTATGGATTGGTATTCTTCTATCATAGCATCTGCCCATTCTGTCTTCTAAATGGATTCTTCAAAGAAAGTAGGCTCTTTCTCTAGGAGATCACACATCAAAGCCATATAATTGGAGAATGGATTAGGTCTCTTCACATGTCTCGTGGTTCCTTCGGGAACACCATATTTCTCTCCATCTTGAATAAGCTCTCTTGCCCAAGCAGGCTTTCTTTTATGGGAGATCGTCATCTGAGGAGGTTCTTGAAATTATACTATGTCATGATCTTCTAGAATTTCATCATCAGGGGAAGTTATGACTTCCCTCACTGGTTATGCAGCTCTGGGAAACTCCCTCGTCGATTCTTCAACTCTGGGGATTACGGGTTCCTCTTCATATATTTCTTTAAGCTGGTATCTTCTCGATTTCTTGAGTGTTTCATCTTCATCAAAGGTCACATCCCTGCTGATCTCGATGTGATGGTGACCTGGTATATAAATCATGAAGGCCTTGGAGACCTCACAGTATCCCACATATATTCTCTTCTTTCTTGAAGGGTCCAGCTTGTTTCTTTTCTCTTTCGGAATATGTATAAATAGTGGACAGCCAAATATTTTGAGATGGCTTACCTCTGGCTTCTTTCCGGTGAACATCTCTTCAGGGGTCTTTAACCCAAGTGCACTATGGGGCAATCGGTTTTGCACATATATGGCTGTCATTGTTGCTTCTGCCCATAAGCACATAGGAAGATCTTGATCATGGATCATGGTCTTCACTACTTCCATTATCGTTACGTTCTTTCTTTCAGCTACACCGTTTTGTTGAGGATTATAGGGAGTGGTGAGCTCCCTCTTGTTCCCAACATCTTTGCAGAAGTTCACAAACTGTTTTGAGGTGTATTCTCCTCCATTATCTGACCTGCGTATCTTGATCTTTCTTTCAGAAATATTCTCTATCAAGGCTTTGAATTCCTTGAATTTGTAGAACACTTCATCTTTAGATTTCAAAAAATACACCCAAGTCTTACGAGAATAATCATCAATAAATGATACATAGTATGCATATCCACTAATGGAGGACGGTGGAATTGGGCCACACACATCTGAATGAATGAGCTCTAGGACTCCTTATGCTTTGTTGTCTCTCTTTGGAAAATGGTTCTTGATGTTATTCCCTTATGCACATCCATTGCACACGCCTTCATGGTCAACCTTGAGTTCTGGTAGACCTGTGACATATTTTCATACGTATGGTAGCACCTTGTAGTTGATGTGGGCTAATCTTCTATGCCAAAGTTCTCATGGATTCTCAATAGCGTGGGTCATGGTAGCTTTTGAGTGACCCTTTAGCTTGTACAAGCCACCTTCTTCTTTTCCAATGATGATTGCTTCTTTTATGGTTTCTCCTTTAGCCCGCATAATAACTCCTCCATCTATAAAGGAAACTCGGAAGCCTTTATTTTCTAAAGTTGAAATGGACAGTAGGTTCTTTGTCAAACCTGGTACATAGAGTACACCCTTCATCTTCATTGAATTCCCTGAATTAAGCTTGTAGTTTGATTCTCCCACTCCTTTGATGGGATATTGGTAATCATCTCCAAGTGTCACTATCTAAGAAGAATTCTTTTCTGAAATGCAAGAGAGAATATCTATTTGACTTTTCATGTTCTTGGAGGCACTACTATCAATGAGCCAAGTGTCCTCTCCAGGTGTTACCGATCCTGAGAGGGCCAAGATTAAGACATAGTCTTTAATTTGTTCTCTTAACATATTTGTGGGTGGCTCTTCATCTTCAAATGCATGGGCATGGTGCCTCTTATTTTTCCTTTTGTATTCTTCTCATCTTGTTGGAAAATATCTTGCAATATGTCCCATCTTGTCACAATGGTAGCATTGGACAGATGAGTAATCTCTTTCCTTTTGTTGTCCTTTCTTCTGGAATCTCTTTGGTTGAGATTGGTTTTTGGGGTGAGACTCTTTATGAGTTTCTTTCTGGAAGTAGTACTTCTTCCTTCCTCCTTTGGTGTGAGTAGCTAGGGATTGATCATCATCTCTTGCTAGTAACACTTCTCGGTTAGCTACTCTTGTTTCTTCTTGAATGCATTCTTCCCATAGACCGTCAAATTTTAGTTTTTTTGTTCTGGCACAGATCGTTTGGATGAATGCATCCCAAGGTCTTGTGAGACCATTAAGGGTCTTCATTATAATTTCATCTTCGTGTATAGCATCTTTGATTGCTTCTAGTTGTTCTTTGAATTGGGATATTCTGGAGAAATATTCTTGGATTGATTCTCCTTTCTGCATCCTTGTATTCTTGAGCTAAGTTCTTAGATTCATATTCCGGTTTATGTTATTTCCTTCATATAGTTTGCTTAAGGCATCAAACATTTCTTTTGGAGTATTCTTTGATGACACATAAGGGATCAAGTGATCTTTGATATAATTTGCAATGATTATTTTGGCCCTTATCGTGTCCTTTTGATGCTTTATTTTGTCTACAACATCGTTGGGTTCCGACACTTCTTCTTTGACGAATCTTGCTAGGTCATTCTCTTCAAGAATGAGTCCAATCCTATACTTCCAGGCACGAAATTTTTCCACACCTTCCAGCTTGTCAACAAGCTTAGTGCTTGCAGACATCTTTTACCTAGAGCTAGGAAAATGACCAAAAAATGAAAATGCACAAAATCAAATTATGAACTTACCAGGAGGTGCGCTTGGATGAGGTGAGTAGCCTGGTGTGTTTGGATCTGAGAAAATCCAAATTTTACCCTTCCAAACTTGATCTGCGGATTTATGGACTGGTGCTTCTGGTTTTCTGGTACCTCTGGTACTCCCTGTACTCTGGTTTTTTGGTACTTCTGGTACTTTGTGAAACTAGGGTTTCACTTTCCGGGATATCTAGCCACTGAAAATTTGCGTTGAGGATGCCAAATTGATCCTTGAGGAAGGGCACACTTTTCTAGATGGTTTTAGGGCTGAAATACTTCATCAACAAAAATCCCTAATTTGCATGTATGACAACAGTGACGTTTTTCACTTTCTCTTGTGAAAGATGTTCTCTTCAGCTTAGCTCTGATACCATGTTAAGGTTTAATCTATTATTAGAGTTCTTTGAATTTCAATAGACAGCAATAGCATAATATAGGATCACTGATAAATACACAATCACAAGAGACATCATTTATCCTGGGAAACCCTCAAGGGGAAGAAAACCCAGCAAAAACTTCTTTATTATAGATAGCCAATACAATGCCAAGAGATAACTCAAACAAATACAGAAAGTCCTCTCCCAAGAATCTCTCTCTCTCTCTCTCTCTCTCTCTCTCTCTCTCTCTCTCTCTCTCTCTCTCCAACTGTAGCTCCGAAACTTGTCTCTCAATGAACAAGTGAGTGTGTGTCTAAGTGAGGTGCTAGCCTCCTTATTTATACAATTCTGGCATGTGTGGAAGTGTCTCTTCACTGGTAGGGACGACTTCTCAATCTGGGTGGTTATAACCACCTTTAATATATTATGGGGCCTCTTTAATATATTATGGGGCCAACTTCGTATTCTGCCTATTACAATTATTTTTTCACCAATCCGCAAAAGGGGATTTGGTATTTTACAATAGCTGACATGATCAATCCACAATGGGGATTGATCTAATGAATAATTTCACAATAATAATTAGAATACACTTTGCAGTTACATTATTTCAACACTATTTTTGTAATGGGAGTTCCCAGCCTTTTCCTTTTTCACCTTTATGTTTCACTGTAGATATGGTTGTGGATTTCTCTCACGATAGTCATATGCCTGTTTGACAGATTTTTTTTCAACTTGTGGCTTGTTACAAGCATTTTCAGTTTCACACACAAGGCCAACAAATTTTGGGTTGGGGGAAAAAAAGTTCTCTAGGCCTGGTTTGATCCCTTATCTTTCCCTTTCTCCTCCCATAGACAACCTCATAGTTTTCCTTAGGTTCCTTCCCATCCCTTCTTCTCAATCTTCGAGTGATAGCTTTATAGTTGAGGATGAGGATCTTCCTTCTTCTGATTCTTTTGGCCTTGTCTTGGGATGGATAGGGAAGGATTGTGGTTATGTCTCCTTGCATGATTTTTTCCCTCCCTCCTTCCTCCATGAGTTGGATTTTATGACTAGTTATGATATGATGTATATCTCGACTCATGGCTTCTTTGTTCTTGAATTATACTTGTTTTGTTTTATGACGAAGCACAAGCATAGACATTTTGATACAATGATAGAATGGTTTCACTAGTCATATGATTATACCTAGCATTTCAACTAACATTTGATTAGTGTATGTTAGGTAGGCATTTGCATCTTTCATTTCATTTGTATTTATGTTGCATTCTCATATAATGAATACATGTTAGCGAATTGCATTTAATCACTAAATTTTTTTCTTTATCATTTTGTAGCTAGGAAAAAAAAAATATATTCAACATGGTTTTGGATTTATCATTGACAGATGATGGAACACATCCACCAGCAAATACTTCTAAAGGGTGTTGTTGGTTGAAATGGGTGCAAGATTACAGGTCTTGGACAACCAGAAATGTTGAGGTTCTCATGCGCTCTATGGTGAGAACATGTCCCCATGTTGGAGCCAGATGTTACCCCCCCCCCGCCCCCCATGCCTAAGGGTAACTAGAGTTGATCATGTCTCATGGCCCACAATGGAGAACATGATCTCGACCATGATGAAGATCAGTATGTCCATATATGGAATCCCAGTAGCCCCCCTCAATCACCTTTACAACTATAGATCAACCAAGGCTCATCAAATTCAAGCAACCCATAGTATGGGAGATGGTAATCCATCGTCACCATGAGGTGTGTTAGTCCTTCTTTCATGCAAAGTGTTGTGCTTAATTTTTCAGGCATGTGGATGAGGATATTTGGTTGAAGTTGGATAATGGATCACTGGTTTGGGAAATTGTGTTAATTTCCTTGTTTCACCTTGGTGGTTAGCTTATGTGCCCTAGTCTCATGTTGTCACCACCCAGGGAAAAGGGGTACTACTGGGGGCCCTCTCAAGGGTAATGTTATGTTCCCCATCATGCTTAACACTTTCCAACCTGGATCCTCTCATAGTGTACTAAACATCGGCAATGGGTCATGTTCCATTCTATGATGAGAAGACAGGTTGATGGCCCAAAGGTTGTTTTGTGGCTATTATGACAAGAATAAGAAAATGATGCTAAAGAAAGAAAGGAATGATAGAAAAGAGGACCAAAAAAACCTAATCCAAACTTGAGATCTACTCTTTCAGTGCTCACCCCGGACCAAAAAATGCGATGCTAATGGCTTGAAACCTTATAAAGGGGACTTGCAAATATATAATAAAGCGGGACTTAGGAAAAGGTAAATAAGGGGGATTGGAAAAAATAACACGTAAATATGGGGTAACTCAAGAGAAAATGTACCCTCCACAAAGGCACTCATAGAAATAGATTCAATCACACCATTAGCCATGAAGTAAGCCCTAAAACCATGTCATTTTCACACATACTCTTGAAGGGTTTTTACTTTCCCTTGTCACTCTCGGGACCTATCCCTCTACTAGGGTTATTTTATTTCCTTTCTAGGTGGCACGCCTAATAGGGTTGGATGAAGGCCCTCCATACTTAAACTCGGTAACTCACATGGGGTCTTGGGTTGGTGTGATGCTTGAAGGGGATATTGAGGTGAATTATCTTACATGGCTTATATCTTAAGTTATGTCTTAGTTTGCATGTTTTAAGGACTAATGTTTCTTATGAACTTTGGCTAACCATGTTTTATACTTTGAGTTGTTTTGGATGGCCCTAACATGGTTCTTGAGGGACATCTTGGGCTTGTACCCAAGATGGTGTTCCTTTATTGCAGGACATGGGCACATGTGATGGAGAGCAGTGGATCATCCAGTGACTCACCACCCTCAAACAATGGTTCTCACATTCTCATAACCATGAACGATGGACAGATGGGCCTTGGTTTGAGAAAATCTAGTCATTGTCACACACAGATAGGTTGGAAGCGCCCACAGGCTGGACAGAGTACCCCATGACTTATTTTGTACCAGGATCAAGGATGTTGCGGTAGAAGAGAGTTAGAGACAATGCAGAAATGACATGCATCTCCCCAGAGCTTGGACGTTGGCCTTTTTAGAATATAATGGATGTGTTCATTTTACCATTGACAATATCACTATTGTCACCCAACCATAGGCCGAAGCCACCCTCCGAGCACCTTAACCTTGACAGAGAATCACTCCATAAGCAAACCCTAGGCTAGATAGCCAAACAAAAGGGTAGCCCACCTTTCCCCAAGGATAGCACACCAAACAGGAGCTGATCAAATAGTCCAAACCATAACCAAGAGATATTCCAAGCCAAAACCAAAATCTGCTAGCTGCAGTAGCTACAACAATAACTCTCCTCCAAACCTGCGCACAAACTGGGCAACTACACTGCACACAAGTGTTGCTCTGCAATTCTGAGAATGCCTGCCAGAATGAAGACTGGCCTCCTGTATTTATACTAATTCTGGCTAACTGCCTAGGCCGACTTCTCATTCTGGGTGTCTCATTACTTAGTATATAATATTTCTTCTGGCCGACTTCTTCTCTTGTAGGCTAATAACCTAATACCAATTATCCTCTTGAGACAACTTGTCTTCTAGGGTTATTAGCCAACTCATTAGGGTTTCTTCTTGCTTCTTGGAATATTGTATGCTCGTCAGGTTTACACGTGGAGGTAAATACCTCCCGCAACTACCATAATATCAACACTCCCTCCTAGCTAGGGAGGTATTACAGGTAATGGTATTGAGCACAAACATACCATTCACCCGATAGAATCAACATAGTTGTATAGACTATCTCATGACTAGATCATGAGCACCATCAGTGTCATCAACTACATCATTTCTCAGAACCATACTCTATCTGAGTAATCAGACATGATACTGGATAAGTCACTCACACCATAGAGTGACACAAGAGCCATTCTTCTAATGTCCTGAACCATTTTTCGTCTGGGAAATATCTGTCCATTGATCATCCATCTAGTTGATAATCATTTTCAACATTGTTGATAGTCTTCAAGACAATCAAAACAATATCATTTAATAGAACACAATTGTGTCTATCCATAGTAGTACACAACTACAATCCAGTGGTACACTACCACACCAAGTAGCACGCAGATACTTGATCAAACAGTGGAACACATCCACCATAGTAGTATACATCTACTGTCTAGAGACATACGGTCTTCATAACAATCATCTGATATCAACCTACACAGAAACAATGTTATGATGTAAGCTAAATCATCTGGGCCATTCTTCCACTCACATCTGTGAGATCTTGGAAGAGCATCTGCCCTCAGAAGGTAAAACATCAATGATGAGCTATCTGGACTATTCTTCTCAAGCAAGGAAGAATAATTGTCCTGATTTCTAAGCCTGGACCATTCCTCACCCTAGGCCATTCCTCAAACACTAAACAAAGTGTAACCAGGAGAGAATGAGTCTACCCTAAAAAATGTGTGTCCCTGATTGTTGAACCTGGACCATTCCCCACCCTAGGCCATTCCTCTGGCACTAAACAAAGTGCAACCTGGAGCAAATGAATCTGCCCTAAGGAATGATTGTCCTGACCATTTCCTAAGGAAATGACTATCTTGCACCAACCTCCAAAACGGACCATTCCCCATGTTAACCACAATGGGAAATTGTTGTCCAGCGAGGTGGGCCAGTCTTCTTGAGTAACCCTCAAGAAGAGACACTGCCCTAGACCATTCCCCATGTTAACCAAAATGGAAAATCGTTGTTTATGGTACATCAACAATCCATCGAACCATTTTCATTACGAAATGATCGTTCAATCTGGACCATTTTTTGAACTAGAAAATGCATGTCCGTCAAAAATCTCAATCCACTTTCCGAACTGGAAAGGAACTGGTCATCCTAGACCATTTTTCGAACTAAAGAATGATTGTCCATAAATCAATACACATCAGTGCTCCCTCCCAACCTGGGAGTCATCTTTTCCTTTTTCAATAAGGAAGTCGTCTCCATGAGCTCCAGCTTGAGTACGCAAATTCTTTCATCTTGGACAGAATCTTTACCAAAATGTCTGCTTATATGCTCATTTGTGGAGATATGTATTGGAGAACCACTTTCTCCTTTCTGGACCTCATCATGGATAATGTAATGCTTGATTTCAAATGTACTTCAGTCTGGAACACTGGTTTTCTCTAAAGGCTTCATGTAGCTCTGATCAATAAAGTATATCATTGTTGGATTCCTCTTGGCTCCTGCTAGCTCACAACATCATGGCAAGGGTCAAACTAGAACATATCCATGTGGCACTTCTTTTGTCATCATGAGATCTTTGTCATGGATTGGCAATCCATCATCCTGATCTTCTGAGTAATCATTCTGATACAATATCTCTATTATAGAAAATCTTCACCACACTTATGTTGTGCATTGGAGGTTCTCCACCAAGTTATCTTCTTACATCTGCATACAAGGGTCTCTTTCTAGTATGCCTCAAAATCTTGAGGTTGCTCTTTATACACTCTTTGTTCAATTACTCTGGAGAACAATCTTTGCATTCATCTGATGTAGAACTCCAACCCATGGATATTGCATATGATATAATGACTCATGTAGAGGTATGTCTGGTTTACTGGAACAAGTAATTATCATAGTCTTCTCCCTCCATCTAGCAGAACCTCTAGTTCTGGATCTTGCAATGCTTGCATATATACATTGTTCTTCATCACAACTTTTAGTTCCTCTGCTTGATTTCTTTTAGTGAGTTCATATTAGGCTGGTAATATTGTGATTCTTAATACAATGACTAGTTGTTGTGGCTTCTCTTTCTTTCTTGGGATCTTCATGTTCTTCCTAATGTTTTTCTTTAGCTCTTGGGTCATGGAGTTTCTTATATATTCCATGCCCTAAAGATTCCACTTCTTCCTTTCATCATAGGATCACGAATGTGGATAGACAACCATGGATACTTTAAGGCTTCTCTTCAAAGAAGACTTCTTCTAAGGTCGAACTGAACACGTACTTCCTTTCATGGCTGCTACCAAGGATATATACTTCATCATCTTCAATGGATCATAGGATCATCTCCCTCCTAGTCCTTGCTTCATATATGAGTGCATGTTTTTCTTTTGGAAATATATAATCAGATTCCTCCATCTAATAGATTCCACGCTTCCATCTGCATTCTTATTATCTTCTGCAAAGTGTCATAAGTCTTTCTCCAATTTCCTCTTGATTGTTGACTTCTTTCTGTCTTTGCTTCTTCTAAATCTCTTCAGGATTGATTCTAATTTCGGCTTATCTTGTAATAGCTTCGACATGATTTGTTTGATGTATTTCATCCTTTCATGTGTATTGTATGACTTGTATAATGATGGAAATCCTTATCTTGTTGTTCCTTCCATAGGTATAGTTCTTCTTGGAACATATTATCTTCTACGAGATAGATATACAAGATATGTACAGAGACTACGTAAACAAGATATGTACAAGAACTAAGAAGAGTATTGTTACCTTGTCTTTAGAAGAAGAAGTGTGTTTTATCCTGCATGGTCTTCTTAGTAGGTTCCTTTTCTTCGGAAACTGATGCTTTGTGTGTCCCCTTCCTTTTATTTAGCTCAGGACAATGATTCTTGTAGTGACCATACTTTCGACAGTTGAAGCATTGTATTTCTGAAATATATTTCTCTTGATTTGTCTTCCTCCTTGAACTAAACTTTCTTTTGTTCCTGAAATTCTTGAATCTTGTTGTGAAGGCTTGTTCATCGTACTTTTGTTTTTGGGGGGGGTTCTCTTTTGCATTGATCCTGGATTCTTCTTGAGCACAGCAAGTCCAAAGTTATTCAAATGTAGGATACTCCTTCCTTGTGTTCATGCTTGCAACAAATGCATCCCACGTCTTGGGAAGACCATTGAGTACTATGTTTACCAATTTCTTCTCTGAAATGATCTCTTCAATAGCTTGTAGTTGATCTCCTAACTAAGATATTTTCACAAAGTATGATGTTATGTTGTCATCATCACTCATCTTCATGTCACGAAGCTCATTCTTCAGACTCATTACTTGTCCAATGTTTCTAACTGAGAAGAGGTTTGTTAGGGCATCATACATCTTCTTTGATGAGTCAAGATGGGATATGTAGGGTATCAAGTGGACTTTTATAGATTCCAATATGATACTCATGGCATTGATGTCACCGTCTTTGAACTTCTCCATAACTGCAACGGTCTATGGTTCCTTCTCTTTTCCTTCTTCAAACTTTGGTTCCACGATATTTCCTTTCACGATATTCAGCACTTTATTCTTGGCAAGGATGAGGTCAATCCTTGTCTTCCACACTCTGAAGTTAGAAGCTCCATCTAAATTTTTTTCTGACTTCATAGGGTAAGTCATGGCTTATTTGACTTGTTCAACCCTAGATTTGACCAAAAACTCAAACTTTATGTCTTGGCTTGCTGAGAGTGCCAGGAGAGGCACTAGGCTAGGGTGCATTGGTCTATCCGAAAATTAGGTCAATCCCTTCACTTAAGGTTCCTCAATGAAAGGATTAGGGTTTCTTCAACTGCACCTGCTAGTAACCCTAGCAGTAGTGCTTTGGTGACTACTCTTGATAGAAAACCTAGTGGTAGTTCTTCAATGAGCTTAATATCCTTATGGATATGCTTCCTTCCAGTGGTTAGATTGAATGAAGGAGGTGTGGGCCCATAACCTGTTAGAATATAATGGATGTGCTCATTCTACCATTGACAATATCACTATTGTCACCCAACCATAGGCCGAAGCCACCCTCCGAGCACCTTAACCTTGACAGAGAATCGCTCTGGAAGCAAACCCTAGGCTAGATAGCCAAACAAAAGGGTAGCACACCTTTCCATAAGGATAGCACACCAAACAAGAGCTGATCAAATAGTCCAAACCATAACCAAGAGATAGTCCAAGCCAAAACCGAAATCTGCTAGCTGCAACAGCATCTCTCCTCCAAACCTGCGCACACAAACTGGGCAACTGTAGTGCACACAAGTGTTGCTTTGCAATTCTGAGAATGCCTGCCAGAATGAAGGACTGGCCTCCTGTATTTATACTAATTTTGGCTAACTATCTGGGCCGACTTCTCATTCTGGGTGTCTAATTACTTAGTATATAATATTTCTTCTGGTCGATTTCTTCTCTTGTAGACTAATAATCTAATACCAATTATCCTCTTGAACCGACTTGTCTTCTAGGGTTATTAGCCAACTCATTAGGGTTTCTTCTTGCTTCCCAGAATATTCTATTCTTGTCAGGTTTACACATGGAGGTAAATACCTCCCGCAGCTACCATAATATCAACAGGCCTTGGATCCTGAACACTTTCCCTGTTATGGTGATGACATCACCTTTTAGGTTTTGACATGGCTAGGGTTTTATGGATGGATGGGTACCTGAGATGATTTGACATGACCTTGGGTGAGGAGACACCTCACTTGATATCTACTTCACCTCGAAGGATTCCCCGTGGCCTTTGGAGGCATGGCATCACCTTACCTAGCCTTGACATCTCACACATGTGGGCTATTATGATTTACTTTTTCACTTTTAGCATTTGTAAAGGTCAAATGAGGGGTCGACCCCACTTATATTTTGTTGTTAACAAATTATGTGGACAAATGTGTGAGGTTAGCCTCATAAAAAGGTTAAACCTCACTTGCATTTTTATCATCGTCACATCTCACCTTTGTGAGACTACACTTCTGAGATTTTTTACCTAAATGGGTAACTAGCTCTTCTCTCTCATGTGTGATGCTTGGAAGGTCTCTTATGGATGGTTTTTGTTGATTTTTGGTGGATATTTCTACAATTAGGGTGAAATCTCTTGGTTTCTTGGATGAAGTGATTTTTTGCAATTATTGTTTATTTTATTAATATTTATGGTGAAATTGTTCTTTTGTTGCAAGAAGTATTGTTATTGAAACCCTAAGAGAGGAACATAAGTGCTTCTTCCTCTCACAAGGTGATATCTATCTAGAATTTGTGAATTTTCCTTGCTAGGGTTAGAACCCTAAATCCCTAAACTGATAGAACTTTAGGATTTTAGCCCTAGATAATTGATCTTGACCTAGTTGAAGCTACAAGAAGGGGGAAACGATTTCTAGGGCCCAAATGTGCTTGCACCCTAGAATTCCCTCTCCTCGAGATTCAAAGCCCGAGGCCCAAATGTGGTTTCACCTTACAATTTGAATCCTACCTCTTGGCTTCAATTAGGTCAACATCCAAGCTTAGTTGCATTTGAAGACTACAAACCCTAAAAGGCATTGATCTAAGAAGCTATTGGTGAATTGATTGATAAACACTCTCTTTTAAAACTCTCAAGATCTCTACTAATTGTACTAACACTAACATTGGCAAACTCACTAAATAATTTGTTATTGTTATAATAGGTTTGTTATAGTCATGTAAACTACATTAATTTGTTGCATACACTCATCCTTTGGTGGCTTAACTTACTCAGAAATAGCATCTAACAATTGGATAAAATTCCAGTGGATGTATGCTATCTTTTCATGGTTAATTGTTGCATTTATGAGCACTAATTGTTGATGTTGTTACAAATCATTTATTGTTGTTGTATAATTGTTTAGTGCTGCAAATATGTAACAACCATTGCAAGTTGTTTTGTCTAGTGTCCTAAGAGGTTAATTTTGCATACTTTGACTTGGAAATTTATATATATAT
>WSFP011491026.1:0-14854 GCA_009831015.1 Picea engelmannii
TGTAACTCCACTAATTAAAAAATTGTATTGAAGAAGGCCAAACATATATACAAACAGATGACCTTTGGTTTCATCTTCCAACAGGTTAGATGGTTGTTGCTATTCACCTATGATCCTTCATTTTCTCCTACATTAAATATTTACAATGCCATAATACCAAGGATTAGGTATCTAACATTCCCCCCCCTTAATTCGGAGGGGTGTTTGTAAGTCCAAGCATTTTTCTAAACTTTTCAAACTTTTTTTTTCTAAGTGCTTTGGTGAAGATGTCTGCAATTTGCTTACTTGTGTATCAGTTGATGTGTTTGGTTCGATCACAAAATCTAGGATTCTTGGCCAACTTGATTGCAGAAGTGTTGTCAATCAAAAGTGGAGTAGCATTTACTTATTTCTCCTGCAAATCATTTAATATCTTCTTGAGCCACACAATCTCCCTTGTTGCCTCTGCCACAACCACATATTCTGCCTCTCTAGCGAAATCTGTTGGAATAGACTGTTTGTGTGATCTCCGAGATATAGCTACTGATCCAAGACTCATGAGGTATCATGAAGTAGACACTCCATTCTTCTTATCCCCATCAAAGTCAATCTGTATGTCCAACTAGTCTGAAGTCTTCCACCTTAGAGTATTTGAGTCCCAAAGTCTTGAGTTCCTTTCAAATACTTTATAACTCTCTTTGTAGCACACCAACGTCTTTCACAAGGTTTTTGCATGAACTAGGAAATAATTCCAACTGCAAATGAAATATCTAGTCTGGTAGTAGTAAGGTAGATAAGTTTCCACACATGTTGTCTATATTTAGTTGCATCCTCAAATTTATTCCCTTCTTTTGATGTTAGCTTTAGATTTTTTCCCATTGGAGTAGAGAGAGGATTACAATCAACCATGCCAAATTTGTTCAACAATTCTCCAATGTACTTGTTTTGGGAGATGAATATGTACTTTGGATTATGAGTTACTTGAATACCCAAGTAGTAGTGAAGATATCCCATGTTTGTTGTCTCAAAACCCTTTAATTCTTTCTTTATGCTTTGTTGTTCCTTGTCATCAAAAGATCATCTACATACACCACAAGATATAGAACAAATTTTCTAACTTTCTTGACAAACAAAATTGCATCATCAAGATTAAAATGATTGAAATTAATCTTCAAAAGATGCTTATTTAGCTTTTCATACCATGCATGAGGTGCTTGCTTTAGGCCATACAGAAACTTGATGAGCTTGCATACCTTATGTTCTTGACTCTTCACAACAAATTCTTTTGGTTGAGACATGTAGACATTCTCCTTCAAGAAGGTTGTCTTCACATCCATCATGTGATGAATCTTCCACCTATTTTGTGTTGCCAAAGCCAACAATGCACGAATGGTTGCCCATTTTGCTATGGGGGCCAAAGTCTCCTCATAGTCTATGCCTTCTTTTTGTGCATATCATTTCGCCATAAGCCTTGCCTTATGCTTGTCAAGTGAGCCATTTGATTTGTACCTGTTCTTGTAGACCCACCTACAACAATTGGTTTGGTTCCAAATGGAGGATCCACTAGCTTCCATGTCCCATTCTTGATTAGAGCATCATACTCCTTTTGCATGGCTTCTTTCCATTCATCATGAGAAACAACTTCTTCAAAGGAAGTTGGTTCAATGTCTGTAGATAAATTCAAATTCACAATCAAATGAAATATCCATATCATTTACATCCCCTGAATCTGAATTATCTACATCACCTCCAACTTGTCTTGTAGAACATCTGGTTCTTATCTTTCCAACTTCATTTGGATGAACACTTTCAAGTGTCTTTATGAGCCACTTTGGACCTTTCTATGATGGTCTAGGTTGCTCCACTGATTGAGATGGTGTTGCATTCCCATCAAGGTTCAACCTTTCAATCCTCTCAATCCCATTGTCCAATTGAACTTTCTGTTCTAATGAAGTGACTGGATCTTCTTGGGGGAAATGGCACTTCAAAAGGAGATTCTAGATTTTGATCCAAGATAAGGATCCTCCCTTCAAGATTTGGAATCTCATCGTCAAACTCGTGATGTCTTTACATGGGTGAATCTATCTAGATGATCAAGCTATTGCTCACCAGTCTTGTCATTCTTAGTGGATTCAAGAAAAAACACATCTCTAGAAACAATGAACTTTTTGTTTACCTCATTGTAAAGACAATATGCCTTGGTGGTATTTAAGTACCCCAAGAAGATGCACTTTCGACTCCTTGCACCAAGCTTGTTTCTTTGTTTCTTAGGAATTAAGGCATAGCAGGCGAAACCAAAAAACCTGAGATGCCTCACCAAAGGAATGCGGCCATACCACATTTCATAAGGAGTCTTGTTCCAAGAGCCTATGAAATATGGCACATCCATTTAGGCCTCTGTGTCGCGTATTCGATGTGAGGACACAAATTCATGAGGATTCGTGTCTGACACGAATTTGGGTTGTGTCCTGTGCACGGGACATGACCCAAATTTGTGTCTGGCACATGCCTCACACATGTTATGATTTTGGGACACATGTCATGGGTTTTAAGTGGTTTGCGCCCTCTAAAAAGTGATTTTTTCATTCATTTGTCATTATTTCTTGAACAAGTTGGTGCTGTGGGCAATTTTAATGAGCTGGTTAGAGGGTTTTGTGCAGGTTTGAAGTGATTCCAAGTGTTGGTAAGTGGATTTGACTACCAGACTGTAGGATATTTCCTACATTTGTGATTTTTTTTCCTCCAATAAAAATCATGGCTCAATCATCAAAGGCGGTAGGAAAAGGACAAAGGAAAGGGAAGAATCCTAATGTTGGTGTTGCCCCCCCTCCTACAACCTCAACACCCTCTTTTAGTGTCCCATCTGTTGCAAGTGGAGCTGCAAGTGAAGCTTCTAATGTTGAAAAAATCACTCATGCAGCAAAACAACATGGTTAGGATAACAAATATCCATTGTGGAAGTATGTTACAAGGAAACAAGGAGTCGGGGCCAAATTAAAGAGGGGGAATATTTTTTGGACATGTGGTTTTTGCCATAATGAATTTACAAGCACCTATTAATGATTTAAGGACCATATGTTGGGGCAGGCTTGTGGACTTGGACCATGTAAATCGATGAGTGCATCCAAATGAAGAGAAATGGAAAAAGAGGACGTTGTTGGCTTGGGAAAGGTGGCAACAACATCTAAGAAAAGCCAAAATGATGATCCTCTTCCATTCTTGAAGAAGTCATCTAGCAATTTTAAATTTGGGAGTGGGAGTGCAACTCAACAAACAAGAAAGAGGGGGGCAACTGGTCCATCGGAGAAGATATTTTATAGAGAGAAGTGAGAAGAGGTTGATCTTACCATTGTTTATTTTTTCTATCTCAACTTCACTTCCTTCAATGTTGCACGGTCTCCTTTGTTTCTTGAGATGTGTAGAGCTCTAATTGATTAGGCTCCAATCAGATATGTGCCTCCTAATTCTGAAAAGCTTAGAACTACATTGTTGGTTAAGGCAAAGAAGGAGGTGGATAAAATCATCATGGCCCTCAATAGGTGTTAGTATCGTTTCCGATGGCTAGACAGATGCAACACGCCATCCACTCATCAATTTCATGGTGTCTTCCTTGAATGGAGCAATTTTCTTAAAAGCGGTTGATGCTCTTGGAAAATACAAGGATGCACAATATATAGGTGACTTGTTCATTAAGGTTATTGAAGATGTAGGTGTCGATTCTTGTGTGCAAATTATTATAGATAATGCACTTGTTTGCAACGTTGTTGGAATGATTATGGAAACTAAATATCCACAAATATTTTGGACACCTTGCATTGTTCATTGTTTGAATTTAGCACTTAAATCTATTGCTGCAGATGTGACATGGATGGGAAGTCTTATTGAGGATGCACACCATATCCACAATTTTGTACAAAACCATACCAATGCCCTCACAATCTACAAAGCATACAAACATCTATCATTATTGAAGATTGAAGAGACTCGGTTTGCCTCCTCATTTATCATGCTTAAGAGGTTGAGGGAGGTCAAGAGTGCTCTTGGGGCCATGGTTATTTCATAGTATTGGTCTTTTTGGAGAAAGATAGATCAAGTTTCTTCAAAAAGGGCCAAGGATACAATTTTAGATGATGGTTGGTGGGAGAGGGTAGATTTTACCAGTAAGATTATGGACCCTATCATCTCTTTGTTGCGGTTTGCAGACACGGACCAACCCATCTTAGGATAGGTTTATGAGGGGTGGAATTCCATGATTGAGTCCATGAAGATCGTTGTTTTACAGCATGAGTGCCCTAATTATGGGACATCAAGAAAGATCTTATTCACTACCATCCAAGATATTCTTGTCAGCAGGTGGGATAAGAATTGCACACCTTTGCATTGCTTGGCTCACTCATTGAATTCCAAATACTATAGTAATGATTGGCTCAATTGTGGGCCTTCACGCAGATTCCCTTCTCACATGGATGGTGATATTTTACAGGGGAGGAAGGATGCATTTAGATGAATATATCAGGACAGGGCATCCCTTGATGAGGTGGAGGAGGGCTTCGTAGAGTTTTCCATTGGCACTGGGAGATTTGGAGGCTATGATGTGCTCAGAGACAAGGGGGCTAAGAATCCCTATGCTTGGTGGACAACTCATGGGGCAACATGCCCTCTTCTACCACAGTTATCCATGAGGCTCATCTCTCATGTTACTTCATCCTCTTGTTGCGAGAGGAATTGGAGCACATATGGGAATTTATACTGTTTGAAGAAGAGTAGGCATGAGCAGTCCAAGGAAAAGACAATGGTGTATGTGCACACCAACCTTCATCTTATTTACAGGCAGAGAGAAGAGTAGATGAAGGGAAAGACAAAGATGTGGGATGTGTTTCCTGATGATATGGGTTTGGACATTAGTGTTGAGTTGGCATTAGCCAACTTGGATCTTAATGAACCAGTGCTAGAGCCAATCACTTTTGATGATGGTGATCCACTTGAGGGGTCATCCTCCACACCAACAGATGCACGAACTGCATTGGATATAGAGGAGGAGGAGGATGGAGGAGAGAGCAGTGGTGGTGATGCTGGTTTTGATAATTATGTCATGGAGGACTAGTACTACTGACAGTTCTTCCATCTACAGTTCTAGTCTCTATTGGTACCCTATGGCTATTTTGTATTTTCCATTGGCATTCCCACCTATAGTATTAGTGACTATGACTCAATATTACTATCTAGTATCTATACATTGTAATACATTTTGATTTTGATGCAGCCAACTTCACATTCTTCAAAAATAACACTGAACGTGCCATATTCAAGAATGTCTTGTTCATTCTTTCTACTACACCATTTTGTTGAGGATTGTATGGAATAGTGGTTTGATGCTTGATCCCATGTTGGTGAAGATAGCTTTTAAATTCATTTGAAGTGTATTCCATTCCATTATTAGTACGGAGAATGCCAATACAAGATTGAGCTTCATTTTCAATCCATAGATGAAAATTTTTAAATGTTTCAAATGCTTGAGATTTTTGTTTCAACAAATGTTATCAGAATCGGACCCAAACTGACTGTTACCCACCAAGTTGCACTAGGATGGACTTGCAGTTGAGCTGCCAAAGATTGAACAAGAATTTGTTCAAAATCAGAGTTCAAAAGTCCAGTCGGCCAATATGGCCACCTTTCTTTTTTTCCTTCTCTATATTACATTTCCATCCCCCCCTTAGGGATTGTAATAAGATGAATCTAGCATGATGAATTTGTAAAAGTCTTAGCCTCCTAAGACTTAATCACGAGTGCATTACTCTAGAGTGTTTTTTTTTACTTATTAATTATTCCTTGCTTGAATTAAGTTTTAAGTGAGTTATAATTTTTGAGTTTTTCCACTAATCTCCTCCAAAGTTGGAGTGTGTATTGATGGTTAGGTCATAGCTTGGTCATCTAAGTCTAGTGTCTAATGTATATTACCATGCTAGCCATCAATATTGAGTCATATGGAAATTGTGCTAAGCCCCCCCTAGGATTTTTTAATGTTTTCAGTTAATAAATATTCCCCACAAATCAAGATATTTTATTTGTAATAGATGGATAAGTTGAATAAGTAGTACTAGGAGACATGCCTTGGGGGTATTTGTTTTCACACTCAGAATACCCACTTTTCATAAGTGTTACCTTTTTGAGGAAAAATAGTGATTATTTAATCACTTGAAATCATTTTCTCTAATAAATGTCTAATAAAAAACAAATAAAAGGAAAAATAAGCGATCCTTAAATTAAGGAAAAATGTCTGGAACATGTTTTCCTTGTGTATATAGTCTTCTTGAGTGAAGGCAAGTTGTCTCAAGTGGAAGGCGACTTGATTGGAAGTGAGTTGTCATGAGTTGGACATCCCAAGAAGGAAAGGCGTGCTTTCTTATTTGGTCACGCTTTTTCTCTTTGGAAACATCATCCTCATCCTTGAGTTAAGTTGCCCTTCTAGATGGGAAACATCTCCTTTCACGTTTGTGGAAGAAAACATCTCTTCCATGCTTTAGAAACATCACGCTTTCATGCTTAAGATGACTCACCCTTGTTCTTGGAAAACATCTTGCTTTCATGCTTGTGTTAACTCACCTTCCTTCTTGGGAAACATCACACTCTCCCAAACTACATAAGAGAGGCGACCCCCCTCCTTAGAACTAGTTAGAGCTTGGGGAAAGGACTTGATGCTATTGCAATGCTATTTTGTATACTCTTTCAAGAATGAATAAAGAAGACTTTGGAGGTCAAATGGTGTATGGTGCTACATGTGTGGATGTTTGATGTTCATTGGCTAATTATTTGAGGTAATCGTAGATTAGTTTCCTTTGCTTTCTCTCTTGTTTAATTGGCCCTTGAGTAATGTATCTTTTTAACTTGTTTGTTATTTAGATTTCATTATTCTTCATACATGCGGTTAAAGATTTGTATGTTAACTTTGTTTAGTGGCATACTATCTAGATTTCATGTGTAGGGATTTCCATATTTGACAAGTTTGTTGGCAAGTGTGGCCAAGTCTTTCAGGTTCTCAAGCTTGAAGACGTGGAGCATTTGAGTGCAATCTTCCACAAACTTCAAGCCTTTGCAAGAACAAAATCCCTCCACCTTCCACCAAGAGACCCCATAGCCCAAGGATTCAATTCTTGAGCAAGACTTTCTCTCTCTTTCTCAAAACCTTCTCAATCAATTGCTCATTGGTTACATATACATGCAAGGCTTGATTTTCATTTTTTTAAAGTTATGTCTATAGAATCATCTCTTTGCATATCAAAAGCAAGTAGAATAGATCTCTATTTATAAAAGTTCCATTTCTTTGAATAGATCTAGCTTGCAATCTATCATTTAGCTAGTTTTACAAGTTAAATCTTAAGGCTAAAGATAGCTTCTTTTTAAAGAGTTTAAAATTTAAATTTGGGTAAACTTTTTGATATTGCTTTCTGTTTTAGGACAACAAGTAATATCATTAAGAAAAGGCCTTCTTTTCTTGCTTAGTTAAGCTTAGTTTAGTGTAGAGTTTACTTAGACATGTTTTCCATAATTTTTGTACATTGACTAGCACTTTTTTGGCAGGGTTTTCCAATAGCATTTTGGGCACCTTTTGCCCCAATAAGCTTGTTGTTTTTTGTAGGTTTACAAACAACCAAGGGGAGACTCTGTCCAATTTTGGAAGATTTGGAACATCTGGGACCCCCGAGAGCACCCTATTTCTTAATAAACTCATCTGGAAACCTTGTAAAGACTTGTGATCCCCCTAACGGATGATCAAAAGTCATACCCAAAGAAAAAAGTGTAACCAAAGTAATAAAATCATTGGGCTATACATAACTCAATTTTCATCCCCCCTACGGGATTGGTGTCTTGTGGCGTGATTGTTCATTTTGCTTCAAGTCTCTCATACTTTCAAAATTTCATCTAAGCTAAAACAAACCTTAAAATTAACCCACAACATCGCATAACATTAGTTAGTTTCAATTTCATAGATTAGCTTTATTTAGATTTGATTTTGTAGATTAAATTTCAATTTCTAGATTAGTTTTTATTTTTATTTTCAGGATTTATTTTCTATCATTTCAATTTGGAAATAAACCAATCCCTCAACTCCCCCTAGTATTGATCTGAACCCTTGTGATCCTAGCTTGATCTGGGTAACTCATCAGAACAGGGGTTGGTCGGTGTGAAGTAGTTTAATAGGACAATCCATTAATTGCTATTGCTTGGTTGGAAACGCAGGGAATTTGTGTGTGAAGTCATGCGGGCCCTCTCAGGACTTTGGTTCTCTTCGTGTTGGATCTCTGACAGACTCCTGAACGTGTGTGTGAAGTTAGAGGGGTACTCTCCCTGTTGGACCTCCGGGATGTTTTGCATCCAATCTGAGGGATAGGCTCTAAAGGGCCAAACCTAGATTAGATTTGCTTTCTTATATCACTCTTTGCACATACTTCACACTCAAAAGTTGGCTTGCAAACTTGAGAGCCGCTTCACAATAAACCTAACAACTTAAGAAACTCATAAATAAATTAAAATTTACCAAGAGCATTTCTTAACACATCTCGATAGCAACATTATATTAAGGATCATGATATCCTTCGACATACTCGCAATATCTTTTATATTCGGCACTGGTCTACGTTTCAACATTTGTTTATCATATCCTTTCAAGAACTTGTATTTTCTTTTAAGTTATATCATATATATGCAAGTATCTTGAATGTTTTACTTTCCAACATAAGCATTTTTCCCTCGAAGTGTCATATAAGTTGCTAGTGTAGAGTTATTTATATCTTGCTCTTGTTTGCAAAAAACTCTTAGATATCTTTTTTTTAACCTAGCTTAGTTCAAGCCTTAGATTATTTTATTAGGGACTACCCCCCTTGGCTTTGGTAGGAGTTGGATGGCTTAGACAAAGGAGTTGAGGATTAGGTGACAGCACCTTGACTTGAGACTTGCCCCCAAGGACACACCCAGTGGATTAAAGGTTTTTCCACATTACCCGAGGTGTGTATAAAGGCGGCAACACCAACAAAATTGGTCAGTCCAACTAGTTTCACGACTATTTTGGTTCGATTCGAGGTTTTAGACCATTTTTGGCCAGTTCCATATCGAACTGGTTGGTTCTAGACGGAATCGGTTGGTTTTGTACGATGTGGTATGGAGGGGTTAGGGACCACCAAAACCTAATTTAAAAAAAACAAAACAATAAATTAAGTTATTTGCAAGCACAATACCTAACCCTGGGTCCTTGCAATCGCTATTTAAAGATGTCCCCCCACCCTCCATTTCACCCACCCTAGTAATTAATGGTAATATTAAATTCTTAAAGTAAAAGTGACATTCTCCTTTATCTTTCATTCAAATTCTTAAAGTAAAAGTGACATTCTCTTTTATCTTTCATTTTCATGAAAGATAAAGGAGAATGTCACTTTTAGTTAAATTTTTAACATTACCATTAATTGTTTAAGGATGTTTGAGAGTGGTTCTAACCTCATTGGATCCCATATGGAAAAAGTAGAATTTTAGATACCATTCAAAATTTAGCTGATTTAACAGTTTTCAGGATTGGTAGGATTGCAACGTTTCCATTGTATTCAGGCATGTAAGAGGGTATGGAAATAGCATTTAATCAAGAGCACCAAGCCCTCTATGTACCTCGATGTTGGTGGCATTGATTGTTGAACTCCTCCATCATGACCTTAGTAAAAATGTACCCTTCACTCAATCAAAATCACTGATTAGGCATGTTAAGCTTTTTCTGTCTTATTTTAATGCCTAGAGAGTAACACTGATGATGAAGATCCCATTGTAGACAATGGTTTTAATGATATGTAGTTATCTATTGTAGCATTATTTTTTTTGGACTAAGAGGCCATTTAGAGCCTCTTTGTTGTTGTATTTTGGTTTAGAGATGGATTGCACTTGGTGCTATTTTGGTTATATGAACCCTTGCTATATACATGAGAAACTTTGCATATTTGTGTATAATGGTTTGGATTAATATGGATGCACATGAATATCATATATGTTTTTTTTTTCAAATTTTGAATATTTTGTGTATTTTTGGTCGACCAATTTTTTAGTCGGGTATTTTTTTTTTTATTCCGGTCTGGTTCAGGTTTTTGGGGTCTATCGATTTGATGACCGGTCCAATTCTGATAACATTGGTTTCAACAAATAAACCCAACACATCTTGGTGTAGTCATCAATAAAAGTCATTATATATCTATTACCATAGGCAGATGGAACACGCATGGGGCCACACAAATCAAAGTGTGTCAACTCTAGCTTTCTACGTGCTCTCGAAGCGGAATCATGAAAAGCCTTCTTGTTGTGTTTCCCAAGGATACAAGCCTCACATTGTTTAAAATTCCTTGGAATGGTAGGCAAATTGAAAACACCATATTTCTTCAACATACGAAGACTATCATAGTTGATGTGCCCAAATCTAGCTTGCCACAAAAAACTGGAAGACAATGTACCTTCATCATGGTGAGAAAGGCATGTAGAATTCTGTGCCCATGCGAATGTCCCTTTCATCATCAACAATTTGTCATCCTCCCATCTTGTCATGATGACCATGTTGTTGCAAGACCTTTATTTGTCCCTGAAGATGGGTGGAGTGTCCACTCAAAATGTTGGACGTTTCAATATTTTATACAAAGTTTATCTCCAAAAAGCTTAAGAAATGTGAAGACCTTATTTCAACTTTTTCATCAAACATGTGAATGGAATGGCCTTGCTGATGAATGTGCACAAGAGACAAAAAGTTCCTCAGCTACTCAGGAAGATAGAGAACATTATGCAAAAGAAAATCTAGGAATCGAGGGAATTTGAGCTTGATTGTGCCAACTCCCATAGGTTTAAGATTGGAATCATCTACAAAGCTTACTGCACCATCTACATTGTCATTCAATTCTTCAAAGAAGTCTCTTCGAAAAGTCATGTGGCATATTGCACGAGTGTTAAGCAACCATGCATCTCTCCAAGAAGTAAATGGAGTTTTGAACAAATCTTCATTTATACCAATATTGCAATGAACAATGATAGAATGAGTAGGTTCAAGAGCTTCAGCTTTTTCTTCTTTTTGTTCTCGATGTTCTTTGATCTTATCTTATGGGATCCTACAAGTTTTTGCCTCATGTCAATTCTTTCCACAACGTACATAGTGAAGACCATGATTGTGCCTAGCTCCCCTGCCTCTGAAATTCTTCTTTCCACATCTACTCCTACTACCTCCAAGTTGTCCACCAAAGGAAGTTTATCCAAATCCCGAGCTTCCAAATGTTGGAGTAGTTGTCTGAGTTCCAAAAGCTAAACTCTGACCTAAAGGAGTGCTTCCAAATGTTGTGTTGCTACCAAACTCAGGAGTACTGGAAACTACAAAGGAAAGTGCACTTGTTGACCCAAATGTAAGCAAAAGATAGCCTAATGTTTTCCCATAACCTATTTTTGCAATGACTACTATGTCTTGATTTTGCATAGCAATAGGCCATTATTGTGCTTGTATTGGAGTGAGGGACGATAAGCCTGCACTTTGTAGCTCTTGAAGAATTTTCGATGGAAAACCAATTTGGTCAAATGTCATAAATGTAGCAAGAACATTATCTCCCAGGGTTGAAACCTCATGTTGTCTTTGATAGGCATCTACTACTGTGAAACTTGGAAGTTCATCATTTCCTTTTATTCTTGGAGTCGGTTTGGCATTGGGATTCATGTAATTGGTTCCGTTTCGAACATACTTATACGGATCCACTACTTGGCGTGGACCAAGACCAATTGGTACATTGGAACCATTACCAAATCCAGGTAGAACATATGAGTTCATTCCCGACATCATATGCTTTTGTTGCTGCTGCTGTGACCATCGATTTCTCATGATGGGAATGGTTGCAAGCTTGTGCTGCCCTTTTATGGCTATGGAAACTTTATTAGCATTAGAATGGCAGTCATTGCCCAATCTTCCACCTCTATTGTTTTCGCCCGTGTGCAAAACCATGCCACCACCTGGTTGCTGCTCATGTATAGAAGACCCAATGCTGCCATCGACCGGAGCTCTCCACAGTGTCGAAAGCATAGGGCGAGGACGTGTTCTAATGGATGCAACGACCACCATTGTCATCCAAACAGAAAGAAAACTCTAAATCGTTCAAAATTCTAGTGTTAGAAGGAGAAAGTTTATGTTAAAAATATAAAAACAAAATTTCTTCTACTAGAATGGGACCGCGATAATCTTGAGGAGGCGCTTAGGTTTTCATTACTGATAATGGATGATGAACATAATATCTATTTTTGCAACTGATGGTGTTATGCAACAAGCACAGTTGGCTCTAGATTTTACTGTCAGGTAGAAAATGTAACAGAATTCACTATAGAAGAACTAGATGTGGATTAGGTTTAGGGTTTTTGAGCATTCACATGTTAGGCATTTTGAAATATTATCATAAAAAAATAACAAAGCTCTAATAGCACTGTTAGGTCAAGGATCTATAACTCCACACATTAAAAAAGTTGTATTGAAGAAGGCCAAATATATGTACAAACATATGACCTTTGGTTTCATCTTCCCACAGGTCGGATGGTTGTTTCTATTCTCCTGTGACTCTTCATTTTCTCCTAGATTAAATATTCACACTAATATTTACAGTGCCACAATACCAAGGATTAGGTATCTACATTCCAGCACATAAGAAGACAATAATAAGTAGAGACATGAATTTTGATGAGGATGTGAGGTCTTCATGTTCACAGGACTCTACATCAGTGATTGAGGAGAGGGAGGAGATTGTCGTTCCAAAGATTGATCCTAAGATTGTTCATGACTTAGACTCAAGGTGTGCATGAGGTGAGGTTAGTCTCAGATATGCCCTCACCTTCTACTCTAGCATGTAGGAGATTGAGATGGCTCAGTTAGATATTGTAGGAGGCTTGAGAGCATGTAGGAATACCTAGATATTTAGTGAGGGTGGGTGTACCTCCTTGGAGATATTCTAGTCGTGTTGCATTGGTTTCTTCCATATGTGAGACTTCCAGTTGTTCATTGGAGGAGAGGTGTGCTATCTTGATGGAGGATGATGCTAAGATTGATTCCAAATTTGCAGTTGACAAGAGTATTGTAGAGTACACGGATAGAGTTGATGGAATCTCTCAAATAAATGGAGTTTCCCATGATGTTACTCTTGTTACATGATTCTCTCAGAATGAGGGAGTTGACCTAGTTTAGGTTGTTTTAGTTGTAATACGATTGGAGGTATAGGGAATTGATGGCCTTGCATACGTTGTTACCTATACCACAAGCTATGTATTCTAGGAGCGAGGAGTTGACTTGTGTATATTTTTTCCTTTGTGACTTGGATAGATGTGATGCACTTGTCTTGATCGTGCATGGAGATATGCTCTTCTCCATAGGATGTCTTGTACAGTTCATGATGTCGTGTCTACTGATTTTGGCCCCTGACGTTGGCTTAGAGGATGATGGAGTTTGGCAAGTTTCTTTTGTTCCAGGGTTACATTCCTTCATATTCATAGGTGGTTATTATTCTTTGGAGGATTGAGATGTTGTGATATCATGGGTGATTGGTTCTTTATAGGTGATAGTGGTTGATTCTAGGACTACAACCATAACAGATTTGCAAGTAGCAGGTTTGGTGGAGTTGTAAAGGGAGTTGACAAGTTCTGGTGTAAACACTTTCCTCGTAAAAAGGGAGCATTAATTTTTGGGTTACTTTGGAAGTGTTTACATCATGTTTGGGGTGATTCATGATATTTGATGTATGTGGTGTATGTTCATCCCTTGGATGGTGTGAGATGGATTGGCACATGAGAGATGGTTCGTGATGGATTTACATAGTTGAGATAGCTTGTTCAATGATTGCTTGACCTTAGATAGGTGATGGCTTGGTATCCTTCCCTGGGGTATTAGAGTTCTCTTGATAGTTTAGTGGACACCCTTTATGATGGCCACATGGAGAGTTCACTTGCTTGGAATATGCCCTACTTGGGAGGAGGAGCGTTGTGCATCTTGGAGGAGGGTTTTAGGCCCTAGATGGCATGGGGTTGCTTGGATTCTTGTTCAGAGGCGTGAAGTTGGCTCGGGGATGCTTGGGTGTGCAAATGTTCCTGCATGGGGCAGTTGACCTAGTGGAGTACATTGCTTAGGAGGATCGGTGGAGTCCGTGGAGGATTGTGACAAAGGCATGTGGACTTACCTTGTGTTACTACATCATCTTGGACCCTTGTTGTGTAGGACATCAGTATGGAGCATGACACATGTACTTTGGAGTGTAATGTCTCACTTGTGTTGGCTTATATGAGTTTATTGTCGGTTTCTTATAAGGGATTGGGCCCACATTGTATTGTTGGCCTCCCTTACCTCATATAAATAGAGGAAGGAGAGAGTCCTCATTTAATTATTCATTCATTCACTTGTATTTACTCTTGTGATGAGATGTGACCTATAGAGAAGTGTGCACTAGTCCTCTTTCTCTCTCATCGCTAGGGTTTCTTGGTCTTTTTGGAGTATCTTGGAGATCTAGGGTTAGGGTTTATCCCTTGGAGATTAGGGTTTTGTGATAAATCCGAGGGTACCTTTGTTGGAGAAGAAGAAGAGAATAGGAAGTCTTGGCTTGAAGGATGTGTTGAAGTGATTCTTCGATCGGAATTGGATCCTCACCCAATTTTTTTTGTTTGTAAACTTTGTAATAAGCATTTAATTGTTTTTGGCAAAGTTGAGAAAATGTTCAAAATTCCCTTGGAAGTTGAAACAATCCATTGTGATGGTTGGCCTTCCAAGGCAACCCATGAAAAGTGAAGGTTGTGATGAGGAAGAACATTGAATGGAATAGGGAGGAAATGAAGGGCAGTAGCAGAGATGAGA
>WSFP011491027.1:0-14853 GCA_009831015.1 Picea engelmannii
AAAACAAAGACTAAAACATGATATAAAAAGTAAATGAACAATCTACATTAACCAACAACTAATTTAGACGAGATCTATATAAACTAAGATAAGCAAGCTATGATTAAAACTAGAACTTATTCTATTCATCCATCAAAATCCCTGTCAAAGGAAACCCAAATAAAACTCTATTTTATTCTAAAAACTCGGTTTTCAACTTGATTATAAAACCATAAATCAAAGCATAATTTTAACATCTAAATGCACATGAGGTTAATACAGAGACTTGCAAGTATGTTCCTAATCTACAAAACTAAGTCATGCTAACATAACCTATCATACGAACCTGCAAAAGAGAAATAAAACAATTAAATCACAACAAGCTAATTAAGACAATAAAACATGCATGTACAGAAAATAAAATAACAATTTAAATTATGAAATGCATAAACAACACACTGATTGTCACCAGACTACTGGTGGAACCCCCAGCGAGTCGTGGCTACCTCCTACAAGCACACCACAAACTTCAACAAGCCGAATTCACCATGAAAGCTTGAAAATGTAGTTCTGGCACAATTCTGGCAATGTAAAACTCAAAACAGAGCAAAATCATTTTTTTGACAATTCTAATGCTTATTCTACTTGGTTAACTATCATATGACCATCCTAGTGGTATTTATAATCTTACAGACCAAGTGGTCTACCACAGGAGGGTCGAACCACTTCTAATTTCAGAAAATTACAATAAATGATGCCCTAACTGACAAAACAGAGCAAGCCAATAATCACCTTCTTTGGACAACTGAAGCTGAGTTGTCTGGAGTTTAGTAGCTGGAGGGGGCAATCATGAACAAAACCCATGTTCCCGATTCATCCATCACTGGCCGCCAATGCCATAACCTCCAACTCGCCTTGCGTTTTTGTGCAATATTGAGTGCTGGAATGAGTGTCGGATCGGGTATTGGAACGAGTGCTAGATCAAGTGCCAGAACTGGAAACATGGTACGTTTTTCCCTGTAACAACATAAAAATACAAATTAACTCTTGGAAATCATAGAACATGATGAATTAAACTTGATTTAATCATTAAACATGAATTACACATACCTTATGTTGATCATACCATTTTATGATCAAATTCTTCAAAAAGATCCTTCAAAAGATGAAAAACACATATATACATATGGAAAAAGTGTATAATAACCACCATGAAAATGATCATATCTCGGGCCCAAAATTACCCCCACACTTACGATTTTTCAAGTCCCACTACCAACAAAAATAAGTTACCCATCATAACTAGGCTTGCCGAGGAGGATCGCCTTTGGAAGGTTCTCCTTCTTGCTACGTGGACTTAGCCTTGTGCCTCTTGTGTTGCTTTAATTGCGCTCTGAGGTTGTGGTTAGATTTAGTCATTTCATCAAATAACCACTAAAGGGAGTTGACCTTTGCCTGAAGGACTACATTGTCATGATGAAGGTGTACATCTATTGTCTTCCTCTCTTCCAACTGTTGGAGAAGCTGATGGTTTTCTTTTTGTAGATTCTCTATGGTTAGGACATAGTCGACGATCTCTGAGGAAGGCTTAGACACTTTGAGGGATGTGGAAAATCTATCAATTTTAGGATCTAGAATGGGCATGGGTGAATTAGGAGTGATGGGAGATCGGTAAGGTGAGGTAGGTTCTGATTTTGTTTTCCTTAGTGGCTCTAATCCATCCGCAGAGACTTCCCTAATTTTCTTATGAGGGCTCTCAAGGTTGGAGGACACTTGGATGGGATCTGAAGCAGGTGGAGGTTTTGCATAAGGCTTGGTTCTTGTACTCCGTGTACTCTTCCAAAAGGGTCCCTTACCAAATCGGTTGGCTCCCCTCTTATTTGTAGGAATGATGGGAAAGTCTTGCTGCATTACTTCTTGGAGCTTTTTAGGTGTAGGATCAAGAGAGAGTGAAGGCATTGGGGGGTCAACAATAGGATTCTTTTCGTCTTTGCTCTTGGTATTTTTACCCAATGAAGAAGTAGGGATATCAACAAGATTTTGGTATTGTTTTGGCAAAGAGAAGGTTTGTGCAAGGGATTTTGGGGTTCTTGGAGAGCGAGGCTTGGATGGAGATATAGTTTTTAGGCTAAGTGGATTTTCTTGAAACATTGTTAGTCGGGGATTTTCTTGAAACATTGTTCGTTGATATCTCCGGGAAAAAGATCCGATGCCGATCCATCTTGTCATACATATTTGACGTGGAAAAGATGACTTAGAATTATGACTAGGACATAGGGAACCTTAAGGTGACTCGGGACGAAACTAAACCGTACAAAATCCCCATGCAGCAAAGACACATGGCACTTGAAACCAATGTCTTCACTTAATTGTGTTATTCAGAATCAAGATTTTTTCCTTAGCTAATCGTTTTAACAACAGATCCTACCTTGCCGACGATGAAAAGGTATCAAGGATCAACGATCGGTGATGAGCTTAACCAAATGCTCCTGGATTAACGCCCTAAAAAATTTTCGATGCCAAAAGTGCATCGGGGGTCGGTGATTGACAATGTGTCTTTGTAGAAATTTCAATGATTTGACCCTTTGAGATTTCACTGACCCCGAACAAACACATCTTCCATTGGCTATCGGGGTTTATCATGGCTCATGTCAACGTTTAGTCCTCGCGTATTTCACCGACGCCGATGGGAATCAACTCTCTCCTGAATCTTCATGGTGAATAACTAACACAAACTTACTCTACCTTTTACCGATGTTGATGGTGCATCAACAATCGATGATTATTGTTACTATTTGATCATTTAACATGCTTGGATTTTTTCGACGTCGAACATAACCGTGCTAGTCACATCGTTAGCTGCAGATTATTAGTTAGAATGCCAAGTTATTTTAGACACAAGGTTTCATATTAACAAGTTCAAACAAATCCAATTTGATAAATAAGAGTCATGAAAACAAAATAAAGAATCCCTCCATAGTGAACTCAATTTAGATAGTAAAACAAAAGAAAACAAGTGGTACCCAAAAGTGACAGAATTTCATAAAACCTTTAAGGGTGTGTTGAGTGCTCAACACAATGGTGGCGTTGGGTTCCATGTCAATGATATGTCTCCCCTTTTCTGGTTCCTAGTCAGGGTCAAATCTTGCATCGGATTCAAAGGATTTCACCTCAACCACCAATGATTGCTTTCAACGACAACAAATTTTTTTATGCCAGGGGCTCTTATGGAGGTCACACCACTTCTCGGTATCCTTCTTTGTCTTTCCATTGTACTTATTTTCTTGCATCTTGGACTGGTTTTCCTAAGGTTTCCCATATTTTCTCTATCCTTTGTTCTATGGGTTGGGGCTTCCCTTTCCCTACTTCTACTGTGAGGGGTTCCCATACCCAAACCGTCGCGTCTTTTTTTTAAGCTTCTGCTCGATTTTGACAACATATCGATAGGTCGCGCCCAAGGATGAGATGATCAAAAATGGATTTTTTGTCTGGATGTATCTATGTAGACTGCCATGGTACTTTAAAACTATATGTCACTCAGAATATTTGATATGTAGCTTGGTGCGCAAGGTATGGAAGACATTGGTGAACTCTGGAATTGTTTGGTCTCTTTCCTACCGTAGTGTGTTCCACCTTGTATGCAAGTCGTCATAACTTCCAACATGACAATATTATTCCTTAATAGCATCCCTGAAGGAACCCCAAGTGGGTGCAACTACAAACAATGTGGATCCCTCTATTTCCTTTTTCTCACAGAAATTCTCCCACCAATCTTTGACATGGGGGAAATCCTTGAGGAGTGCAAATGTAATAATTTCTCTATCAGAAAATTTGTGGATAGAGAAATACCCTTCTAGAAGGTTTGACCATTTATCTATGGAATCCACATTTATTTGACCTTCAAATATAGGAATATAAAAATTGATCTGTACCTTGAAGGGGGTGACACCTCCACTTGAGGTGGATGCATCGCTTGTTGGCAGTCATTGAAGGATTTGTGTAGAGTTGTCCATCATCTCATTCTTCTATCCATTTTCTCGAGGTCGTAACTTTTGCATATGATCTTCGTTTAGGGTGCATGATAGCTTGTTGGAAAGATATTGATGAGGAGATTCATTTAGGGGGATCAATAAAATCCTTTGGCTATCATTTAGGTCCCCGATCATGAAAAAAACATCATTTAGGTCCTCAAAATGGCCCTGAAAGTTTGGCACCTGAAAAATGCTAAAAATACTAAGTTGCCAAAAAATTGTTTTGAGCCAGTTGGAATAGGTGGGTGGCCACTGAGATCCTCCTGGATCAACCCTGGTGGTTTTTAAAATTCTCATTTTCATGAACTTGGCTGGTTGCAACTTACAAAGTATGTAACCCTTGAAGAAGTGGTAAGAGATGGGCCCATGCCACTCTTTGTAATGCATAATCAATGTAGGATTTGAACCTAGAAATATCACTCTCAACCCATTGATGAACACTTGATTTCCAAGGTCACATTTGGGAATTCTATGTTTTCCACCTTTGTGACTCACATGGATAGAAGGTACCTAGAATAAACCTAAATTCCATCTAGAATAAACCCCACTTGACCCGATTTTACATATGCAATTTATATGGATGAATGATAAATATATGCATGGGTAATTTCCAGCATGAAATGAATAACCAAAGGTGCATAATTCTCCCTCCAAAATATGCTATAATGAAGCTTAATTTGTATATTTATAAATCAAAATTAAGTCAAGTGTTTCTTGATATGCAATATAAACTACAACCAGACTTTTAGGGATAGATCTAGAGTAAGGTTGTCTTCGGTAATTTCCATATCAATTGAACCAACATAAAATTAGTTTTATAAGAAATTTTTAGTTTAGTTGTAAGGTGGTACCCGTGCCTTATATATTCCTTGGGAATATGGGGTATCATAAGGCTTAAGGGAGGCCACTTTAATAAGAAATGAAGATGAATAAGGCTACAAATTGCAAGCCTTTTTAATCTTCTCCTTGTCCTAAATGTCACACAAATATACCAAAGAATCTTAGTATTGTTGACAACCTCAAATATTATGAAGTCTAGATTTATCAATAAATGGTAATATGTGTGTACAACCAAACATATAGGGATACATCAACATAAACCATTCCAATGATAAATACCAGCAAATAGAAATAGTGTTACGAGGATTCTGTGTCTCGCAATCATCAATGAAAAATAAATAACTAGCATGAACAACATAAAAATGTAGAAAGAATCCTCATTTTTAAGGGTGCATTACCAAACCGTCCAATATCTTCAAATAAATATACAATACAAATGCACTAAGAGCTCAAATACTCAATCCTTCAACAACCATTACAAATGGAGGAGCCATGATTTTATAATGTTTTTGGATCAAACTTCCAATCAATAAATTAATAATATTTGAGAATAAACCCTAGATCTAACATAGGAATGCATAAACAAAGGATATCCCTCAACTAACTTGAGTGGATATGAGAAACAATGGATAAAATATAAATAGTGATGCCACAAGAAAACATCTTCAAAAATATTATCTCAAACATGCAGGATGCATCCTCAATGTGGGCATGAAGACCAAATAATGGATGAAACAACCTCACGAAACCTCTCTAAACCAAGTCAATCCACTCAAATTCCTCAAATCATGTGAAAAATAACCACTTTAATCCAGGGTTGGTCCCATCCTCCAATAATAAAATACTGAAAGAAATGTTTGGGGTGATTTAACATGTGTCCCCAAATGTGAGCTCTTCGCCAAATATCCATATCCATACCATAAATCAACCATTTAGGTTTGAACAAGACCAAAATGAGCTAGGTCACTCAAGTAATAGGCCTCTTCCTAGCCAAATTAATTTCAAATCACGGTTATATTAGTGTAATCCACCTCCAAATGTGTGCCAAAGACAAGAGCTCCACCTAGAACGATAAAACATGATATCCAACTACAAAATATGTGTGAAATATAACTAAGGCTAAATAAATAAGAATAAATGGCCTCGACCATATGAAAACATGCGAAGACAACTCTAACCATGTTGGAAGAATGTAACAATGAGGAAAAATATTAGGCAATCCATCAACATATGAAACAAGCCATACAAATGTGCCATGCTAAAACCACATACTACTAATATGCCAAAGGGATCATCTACTATGAAATATGCACATCCTTTAGATGTAAACCAAACCCCACTATTAATTTATCACCAAAACACTGAGGGACATCATAATACCTTTAGTGTTCAAAATACATCAATCAAGACAAAGGTGTACACAAATACACTTTGCACTAATCATTTTCCTCTAGGCATCACATCACCCACCATTGAGTAGTGGTCAATATTAAAATTACCATAAGGATAATTCCTGGGAAAATGTGTTCATCCATAAAAGTAACTCTTGGTTGCATATAAGAGATGAAGTACCTATGACATCAAGATATGTTTGGTAAATACAACTAGATCATGCTAACTAATCCTCCTACAACATGAGGGGTAACAACACCTATTGATCAAAGTCTTGCATTTATTGTGAGGTTTGACCATGGTTAGGATTGGAACAAGAAATGACCAATGTGGGAGCTAGGATTAGAGCCAAAATAAAGTTTTGGCTAAGCATACTATTCATTATATTAATTTCTCTCCAAGTTGTAGGACTAGTATGGATTTCTAAACGAGGTACCTATAATGTTATGGACATGGTATATTTTTGGTTTGTTACAAATGTCCTTCCATGTGGTTGGTAGCATCATGTTGAGACTTATGTTGGTACCATGTTTTATCCATGTTGTGGCTAAATTCATTGCATGCACATTTCATCGTCATAAGCCATATTTCTTACACATAGTTTCTTGTGTAAATTATGTATTGAGTTGGGATGCATTGTAAATATGGATTGATCATGGTAGAGACAATGCTAGACACATAGACACCTATCTTGTGAGTTTACCTATATATTTTTCACTATAATCAAATAATAATATTCTTATAGGTCATTACCCTACCTTGCTACGTGAAGGCTAATGGGAAAATCCTTCTAGGATTAAGGAAATAGTCTAGTCATGCATGCACAAATCCTATACTTTTGATACTCCACATATAAGTAATAATCTCTAAGACACTATGAATAGTCATCTTACGTCCATGGTCATATGGTTGGGCTGGTTTCATATAGGAAGTATCGGTCTAGGATTTGTCCTATAGTGGTATATTTTGAACATATGGAAATGAACTTTAGAGTAGGGTCTCCACTAGAAGGTTTTAACACTGAAGATATAACTTTCCATAATGGTTAAATATTGTAAAATCCATAAACAATGCATGACTTGAGTGTCACATTACTATAGATGATTAAGTAGGCATACATTGTACATTAAAAATCATAACCAACACTTTGTTCATGGTGCTTGTATTTCAAATGTGAAAAACCTAGGTGTCAATAATATAGAGGGTTTGAAGATGCGTCAATGTTGAAAGACACCTAAAAGGATTGTGTCTCAAGCATTGGGTAGGGATAATATCCTTCTTCAAGAGTGGATGGGGGGATTAGTACTCTAGGAATCTTGTCCAAGTACTATCAAGGTGATCTCAAAGCTTGGCCAATGCAAGATGAAAGAGCCTTTGGATGTCCTACCTTAATGCAAAGGAACAAAAATTCAATGGTCAAAGGGAGTAAGGATTGAATATACAAAAATTCTTAGCTTGAATATAACAAAATAATTTTTTGAGTTTATTTTTCCAATAGACGCTTTTATTACTCAGATTAAATATTTTTCATATGATAGATGGACCTTGGACACAAATAAAATCATTTTATTTCCTTGTCACTGAAACCATGTTTTCTGATATGGTGATGTAATGCAGGTCAAAATCAAGAATGCCTATGCAAGTTGATATGGTGATGAAATGCAGTTCAGACTCAATAAGATCTTGAAGGAAACATATTATTTATGGTCAAATGAAAATGTGGTCTACATTCTGGTTGCAACTCGTTGTTGTAGAAATATCTAGTTCTTTATAGGATATGTTGGATTGTAAAAGAAATCCTTTCCTCCATTATCTTAAAATTATGGTCTATGTCAATCCATGAAGCATGAACTGACTTGTACTATTTTATTCTTAAGTTTGCAAAACAATGAGTGGGTTGAGAATTTTATTGTAACAACAATAGTCACTTGTACTATTATGTTGTGTTTTCCTCAATATGTTTCATCACAACCCTTATGAAACTCACTAACTATTTCTCTCATTTGATGGAATGTTATAGGACATACAACCAAACAAGTATTTTTCACATATATGTTCGTCGAGTGAGGGAAGTTCAACTAGAATAGAGGAAACTGAGACATATAGTAGGTTTAATAGAGGAAGATCAACTAGAGGTGAGAAGATCAGAAGAAAATTCCATAGTCGCATGGAATTGTTTCTTGATAAAGGGGGGTCATGTTATTATGATGATGAGAGAATAGATGACATTGAGGTTCCCTTGAGGTACAAACATATAATGAAACGATGGGTACCCAAGGATCTTCCTCAAATAAACACTGATTTTTGTGTCAATGAAAAGATACATCGCATTGCTCCATCATCATTACATGGTTTGGGGCTATTTTCCATGGATGGAATAAAGGTATGTTACGACGGATTAACTGAATTGATGGAGTAAGTGGGACCCTATTACATCTACAAATATTGGATATGGCTAGTCCAATATACAAAATATATGTGAAGATATGGCATGGATGCAAATTATATACAGCTAAAAGACAATGATCAAAATAAAGGAGCATCTATGTATATTGACGGAAGGAAAAAAGAAATGGGGAATATTGTAGGGCTTATAAACAATACACGACCCACCACCATAAATAAGCAACCCAATTTCATATTTGAGGGATGTGAAGGAAACTGTTTATTCATATGTGCAATAAAATCAATAGTTGCAAGGGAAGAGTTATTGATTGATTACAATTTGAATCAAGTAGATACATATGTTGCTATTATGGGGGCGACACATATACTATTTTAGCCAACATGTAAGCAATGAATCTTATATTTTTTTATTATCATTTACTGTAATATATTTTCATGCATCTTGTAAATTAAGGAAACATTTTAATACATCATGGTTCTTATATTGTGGTAGGGTGATCAAGGTCGAAGGGCACTGACCTTTTCTTGTGTCTCAATTAGAATTAACAAAAAAATGTTCAATAAATTTCATGAAAAGTAGACCAAAGACAAATTCCTAACACCTTTCCATAATGAGATCCCATGAAACATTGTAGAATTTAAATGTAAAATTGTTTAGACTCAAGGGTTTTGTTGGCCATATTTAACAAGGCATCATAAAAATCATCCATTGTTAACGAATAATTGCACGAGCATATAAGTTTCTACCAACCTAAAGTGTACAATACATAATGTCCACACCAATCACTCCTTATGTTATTTAGTCACTATTTACTTTGATGTTTTTAGCATGCCATATTTTTTTCCCATGCCTATTCATGAACTAACTTTATTTCACATACATTTGAATTTCTTTTATTTTTTCTAATTCTTATATTCACATTGCATTGTTGGAAAAGCCATTGTCCCAGAGTGACAGGGGTGAGGAAAAAACCTTAGAGAAGTCCACAAATCCTGCAAAGGAAGTGCTTATTGATGAAGAGATTTTTTCCTTCACCATCCCAGTGAAAACAGTAAAGAAGCTTGTGAGAAAATCAAACATTGAACTCGCTTCTTTGATTCAGATTTGGCTATAGACATAGGAGATAAAGGAAATAATTAAATCCTCGATGGAAAAAAATCATTGCTATGGGGTAAGAAAGATATTTGATTATCCCATTTATTTATTTTGGATTTTAATTTTTATACTCTTACAAGTCCTTTATAAAAAACTCTTTATTTTTACAGGAGTTTTTGCAGGATTTTGATCCACGAGATGTGGCTATGGAGGTCGGGTACCAACGTCATTGCTACACTGACACAACATCATATGGGTACACCCTCTAGGGTCAATATTTATGTCGGTACTAAGCTAACCACTTATACCGATACACCCCCTAGGGTCGATGATGTACTACACCCGACCTTGACCAACACATGCCAGAATGTGCACGTGATGTTGTGGATGCAGAACATGGCATTTCACATTTTGAAGCATACTTTATTGAATATTCCCATGTCACTAGAATGGGAATACTATTGGTTACCTTTTTGGTAAACAATGATCTCATCCCTATGAAAATAGAAAACCTTCCAGGTATTTAAGATGTGCTTTAATTATTATGTACAATCTAATTGAAATTTGTGTATAATGTGTGATTATTTAAACTAATGATAATATCATGTTGTAGGAAATATCTTGGTGGGTTAGCTCAAGTGGATGAGTGTCATTTTTTGCTCGAATGAGGTTCTGAGGATGAATCTCCGACCAAGAGCCTGTATAAGGCCTCACTTGATGTCCCCACCGGGTTAGGCTCGTAATCAGGCTGAACAATTTACCTCGTTTACCATCCACAAAATGTGGGAAAGTACTAGAGGGTTTCTCGTGCTCTTTTTCGAGGAAAAAAACAACGACCGGAGGTAGAGAAAAATGGATCAACAGTTTTTGCTCGTTACCACAAGCCAAAACCATAATTTTTGTCTTTTTTGTAGGTTCTTGCAATTTACCTAGGGTTATTTTCCTTTTTAATTTTCAACGGTTTGTTTGGAATTTATCATTGCAACAATAGTTTCTTTATAGTCTTCCCTAATCATAGAATGGAAATATACGAGGATGAGGTGGAATAAAACCCTTATCCATCTAAATTTTTTCCTTGGATACAACCAGTTGAAAACCCTCCCATTACTTTTTCGGATCAGGATCTTGGGGTGGCCAATATGGAGGCTCAGTGGGGATTTTTTTCCTAGGCTCCGGGTTTTTCTTATGAGTCTTCAAGATTTTTCTCAGGCTCATATTTTGGGTTGGCATGTGAACTGTCGACCTTGGTGGGATTGGAATCGACAATCCTTTTCCCCCATCCACAAATCCCTTCTCTCTAGTATGGTTTTTTTTATCAATGACAGTTCTTTGGTACACGAGGGTTTTCATTTGTTCTATCAACGAGACCCTTTGACTTCACCATCTCAGACACAAGTCACTTGGACTTTCCTCAATCCCACAATGATTTTTCCTCCTCGTGAAGACCCAATGTCCATGGATCCTTACTCTATGGGCTACCAGGATGCATATTTAAATGTTCTGTATCAAATTTCTGTTGATTTTCAGGTGTTGGATCAGGATTTTCTCTCGACCTGTCTCTATTCGAACGTTGGGCAGGGTTTTCAATCGGTTCCAAGTTTTGTACCCTCAATGGAAGGGTTCATAGACACAAATATGCTCCCTTCAAATTTAAACGGATGAGACAATGAATGTGTTGGGATTTGAGGGATTCAACACCATTATCACTTAACAAGAACCCACCTTGTGCATCTGAATCTACGCGTAGGAAGAGGAACACGTGTATTGGGATTTCAAATGTTGACCCTAATTTTATTCTAGGTGAAGATCTGTCCATAGATGAAGTTGTGGACATGGTAGATAAAACTGTAGTTGGGAAAGCTTTTGGCTGCCATTTTAGTGAAAAAAATCTTAAGGCATGGATGATCTCCACTTGGGGCTCATCTTTAAACCCTCCTCCAAAGATCAGTTAGCTTTCTAGGGCGTGGTTTATGCTTATTTTTGGTGAGGCGATGCAGGAAATGACTGTTCTCCAAAAATGTTGGACTATTGACTCTTCTCCAGTCCTCATGAAACTGTGCAATGCCACCTTTGATGTGGCCTGTGAGTGTTTGGAATCCATACCCATTTGGGTTCATTTGTTAGGTCTCCCCCACATATTTGTTCTATAAAATGATTTCAGTATATCGAGAATATCTTGGGGGAGTATAGGGATGTCGATATGTCGTTTCTGGAGAACAAGGAGATGTCAGTTGCAAGAATCCTTGTCTCTTTGAACATTCAGGGTGGTATGTGGGATTTTTTAAACCTGATCGACAGGGGCAGACCTCAGGTCCATATTCTAGATTATGGAGTGCCCTTTTGTTGCAGGCGATACCATGAAAACGAGCATATAGTTAAGGATTTCCCAAAGTCCTTCTGGGGTCACTGAGAACAAAATTATTCATTCACGACGAGGGAGAGACAAAGGCCACCGATTTTTGATGGATACATTTCTCCCTCTACATCGTTGGCTTCTTCAAGTGCACTGCCCTGCACTTCAATGGAATCTCATCTCGGATTGGTTATAGGGGCTATGGTGCCCATAAGGGATGCTTTGGCTCTAGATCTTCCCTCAACTTCTGCAGTGTAATCAGGTCCTCCCATGGGGTCTATTACACATCCTGCCTTTGGCACTCTAATGGGTATGCATTTAACTATCCCCCTCCCTGTTAATGGTTTGAATAATGCTTTCAAGTTTCTTAAGGTGGATTTCACCCCTTCTCTCTGGGATATTTCCTTTCCTAATTCCTTAGCCAACATGGAGCTTACTCCTCTCTCATCTTCCTCCCTCCCTCAGATTTTTGACTACTCCCTTCTCTTTGTGCCTTCACCTAGATCTCCTTCCTACCATTCCTTTGAGGATATTTCTGTTGATGGATTTGAGGAAAGGGCCATTCAATTTTAGCTTGGAAATATATTTTTTCTATCCCCCATGGCTGATGGTAGGGGGATTGGTCCCAACCCTGACTCTCTGAAGTCAAAGAAGATTCATGGGCACAACTCACATATCTATAAGGCTCAATATTGAAATTTAATTGACATAACTTATGGATGAAAACAATCTATATTTGGGGCTCTTAGAGAAATGATAGCCCCTGAGGCGGTTCCTCCATGAATTTTTTTACCTTTAATTTTAGTGGTTTGGCGATCCCCCAAAAGAAATATTCCCTGAAGAGGTTGGTTTCCCTCCACCAGCCTGATGTTATTCTTCTCCAAGAAACATTCATCGATGTGGTCGTTTTGTCTCAAAATATTGCTTCCTTGCTCTCGGGTTGTAATTTTATGGGTTTGGATGCAAATGGTAGATCGAGAGGTCTGGTGATTGGGTGGCTCTCCCATAGTGTTAAGCTCCCGAACTCCTGGACCATGAATTCTTGTATTGGGGTGGATATCCCGGTGGAAGGTGTGGGTATGGAATTTAATATTCTCAATGTATATGGCCCTTATACTTAAAGGGTCCCCTTCTGGGAATATTTGTTTGGGAATGAATTAATCAAGGTTGATAATCTCATCATTGATGGGGATTTAAAATTCTCACTAAGGGAGGCTAAATCTTGGGGACCAAATGCCCACACTAATCACCAAGAAAATTTGTTCAATCATATTTTGTTTGCGAATGGTCTAATATATGTTGTTCCATTGAAGCTTATTCCTACTTGGTGGAACTTGTGAACTGGGGAAGAGAGCGTGGCAAAGAGATTAGAACTATTTTTTATCTCTGAAAAAATGATGAAGCTTCCTCTACAGTTCCATCAATGGATTGGTAGTGGGGGCGAGTTGAATCACTAACCAGTTTAGCTAGAAATAGAGGGAGGCCCAAAGAAGCCCGCATCCCCTTTCAAATTCAATTCCTCTTTGTTATCCGATGTAGGTTTCTAGAATATTGTTAAGGATCACTGGATCAGTTATGATGACAGTTCTGGTCAACCTGTTGCAGTTCAATTTTATGCAAATCTAGAAAGGATCAAGCGCTTAGTTATCCCTTGGGCTCATGAAAAATGAAGATATGATGATCAATATTTAAGGAATATTGAGGACCAAATTGATACAATATATCAATCTTCTGACTCTGGGTTTATCTTAGATTCATCTCAAGGCAATTTAAAGGATCTTGTGTCTCGTCGAAGGTAGTTGTTGGCTGAGAAGAAAGCGACACGAGGACTGAAAAGTTGAGTCATTTGGATGGAAAAAGGGGACGAGAATATAAAAGTTTTTCAAGCCTATGCTAAAGGTCAAAAAGATGAAAAAACCATTTGGAGTTTAAAGGATCAAGATGGCAGATAAGTTTCCACTTTTGAAGGTCTCGCTCAAATGGGAAAAAATCACTTTCAGTCTCTTTTCAAAGTTGAACAGAGAGTAAATATCATGGATATAATCTGTTTGGATTTATTTTTTCCCAGATTTTTGAATGAGGAAGGGAACATAGATCATATGTTGAATTCATTGAATATGAGTTGAAAGAAATGCTCCACAACTTTTCATAAATGCAAGAGTCCAGGCTCATATGGTTGGTCGATGAAATTCTATATTGGCTTCTTTGATCTCATTGGTGTTGATCTCTTGAAAGTCATTAAAGAATCTTGTATAAATGGTAGAATCCATGCCTGTTGGCACAGGGGAAGACCCAAGGTTCATCTCTTCAACAACACACCAACAAAACCCTAACTACCAACCCTTTGGGAAACACCTGCGAAGCAGATGAAGTCTCACCCGAGGTAGAGGCAGGGGTGGTTGCATGACTCAAATTTCTGCAACCTAGATGGGACACAGATCTGTGATTATACCACTTAACAAATCACTTAGCAGTTAACATTCATCAGTAATTAACCTTTATTCACATCATAGATCCAAACCCTAATTATAGAACAACGTAGTATTCGACTAGATCTAGCACATTCAAGCACTTAGCATGGGGAGATAGATCAGATCTAACATTCATTCACCTTACCAAGCACTAAACTATTATACTAGATGTATCATACATAAAGATATCGACACTAAGCATAAATCACATCATTAAAATATAACCATAATGCACAAAGCAACCATAACACATGATATACGTGGTTCACCCCAGTGTGGGGCTAC
>WSFP011491028.1:0-14853 GCA_009831015.1 Picea engelmannii
GGGTACACTGGGGATGGAGTGTGGGGATAATTTTATTAATCTCGGGGTACATTTATTAATCTCCGAGAAACATGTTGGAGATGGACCGTCGGGCAACTGCTCTGAGAAAGATGTCGGAGATAGTGCCATCGGTGTATACGATTCTCAGAGAAAGATGTTGGCCGCTCTGGTCGGAGTCGACAATGGACACTCGAGGGCGAGGGCGAGGGCGAGGGCGAGGGCGAGGGCAAGGGCAAAGGCGCGGGTAGCAGGCAAGAGAATTTAACTGAAGGTGGGCCGCGGCACAGAAAGGGTTTTAGTTCGCGGGCGAATTTAATAGGCGAATTTAATAGATTAAATTCGGGATGTGATAAAATTCGCCGATTTTCGAATTTGAAGCTTGAAAATCGGCGAACCCGGTGACTAAGGCAAGAACTGACATGCTAAGAATTAGGCATGATTAGATACAAATATTGGATTTATTTCCTACCTTGTCATCCTCCTGAATGTTTGGTTCTAATCAGGCATGAGTTAACTTGATATGAGAACTAGGATACTGCTAAATGCTAAACACCATTAATCTGGTAGACCTGCTGGTTGTTGTAGATTTCTGCATACCTGTGATAACCCTTGTTGTCTTGAATTTCAATTTTCAAGGGGTGAATATATCAAGCTATTCAAAAACTCATTTTTTGGCCCCCAAATTACAATTGGGCTCAGTTGGAACCAGCTGTTGACTTGGTAAATGACTCAGACATAAAAAATACATAAAATTTTTCAAACCTTAATGATAAATATAAATCCAAACCATTAGACACCAAATATGCAAAATTTGCTAATTTAAATTGCATGTAAGAGTTCAAATAGGCAAAACTTCATCAAGATACATAAACTATAAGTTCAGAGATACATACAACTAAAGTTCTGCAAGTGAATAAATGAACATTAAGGCTCTAAGTGGCCTCTAGAGTCCAAAAATCATCGGCTAAAGTTCTGCAAGTGAATAAATGAACATTAAGGCTCTAAGTGGCCTCTAGAGTACAAAAATCATCGTACTATAATCTATAGTATATACATACCATACTAGAATCATTACTCGATCAAAATCATCAAGAATCCAGATCATCAATATCATTAGCCATATCATCTGCTGAATTCTCTGGATCATCTTTACGGTTTGATGTATGGGTACACTCCTCTTGAGGTGCCACCCCTGAAGGCCCAGGACCCATCAACACAAATGTGACCCACCTCTGGTGGTGGAAGTGGTTCCAAGTCCATCTGGTTGAAATTGTCCTCTAGAAAAGCTGCTGGATGAGCTCCAAGTCTTTCAAATGCTCACAATGAGAAGTGTGAGGCAAAACGGGGGGAGGTGTGTGTTTGTAAGGACGAATTTAGGGTTTTAAGGGGGTTAGGGTTACTTTTTTGGTTGTATTTTTATTTTCTAGGCTGATTGGGCTCACAGGTGGGTGGCCCAGTCTACCAGTTGGGATTCAGCTGAGACATTGCTGGTCGGTTTTGGCCTGATTTGTCTGAGTTCGATGCTGACTTGGCTAAGTCAGCCACCGGTTTGGCCAAAAAATGAAGTCAAACTGATCAAGTAGGTTTGACTAATCTGATCACGATAACACTGATAAAGAGTCTACCTGTGTCTTCAGCCTTTGCAATCAAGGTTAACGTTGTGTATCCTTGATTTCCAGATATGTCTGACTACTAATTGCAAAAGTATCCTTTTTTCTGCACACAAAAGAAAAATTCTAGTTGCAGTATTCCATTAGCACAATATGTTATTGTGGAGGTTATGGCTAGAATATGGGAGTTGCAATCTTCTAATAACAAGTTACATGGACATTATATTAGTCACTTATCAAATGTAAATTGCCAAGCATGGTTGTATAACTTAAGGTGAAATTCCTAGGCTCTATGACTTATTGTAATATCCCTAGGGTTTTACGGCTTTGGAAAAGGGCTTAGGTGAACCACAAACAAGCAACTTTGGGCAGTCTTCCACCCAGTAATTTCACCCACAAACAGTAAGCAAATGTATTCAACTGATTCTAGGGCAGGACCAATACTTATCTACCATAACACCAGCAAAACATATACAATATCTGATATCAGTAAGATTAAACCATCTGTGACAGCATTCAACAGTATCCAAATCAGCAGTAAAGAGTGTCCCAACACAGTATTCAAACCATCGATGTTCAGTACTGACAGTAGCAGTATAAAACCAACAGTAACCCCCTCTAGGGCTGCTGTCACAGAATACAATTACCCGCAATTTGTTTACTATTATAGCAGCAGTTTGTAACAGGAATACACCAGAGTTAACCCTAGTATCTACCGCAGCAATAAACAAATGAACCTGTGCTTAGAGGACTCCTGGCAAAGCTCCAGCCCTCCAGAATGCTCTCGCTGTCCTTCTGTCAGCTCCCCCTTGTCCTTGGTTTAGGGTTCGGCCCTTCTCCAGGAAGCAATTGCAGGGTTTGGCCCTCCTCACAAGGGTTGCTAGGGATGGAACGGCACCTCCGAACCTCCTTACAAAGCTGGAACAGCCCCACCAAACTCTCAAGCGGCAGCTACAAGGACTGTAGTAACCCCCGGCCTGTGTGGTAGTGACAGTGAATCTTCCTCGGCTCAGCAACAGAGTGCGGCTTTCTAGCTGGTAAATTCTGCTCCTTCAGCACACCTTTCTGCAGCCTCTAAACCTTCAATAGATTGCTAGGTCACCTGTGGTTATGCCTCAAAGATGATGTGATAACGGGTGTTGAGCTAGGGTGAGACTAGCCCACCGAAACTCAACCAAGATAAGGGTTAAACAACCCTTTTCAGAGCTGAGGTCAGCACCTCTCCAAAGGCCAAAGATATCCCACCACAATTCCTTCCCCCTTTTCAAATGAACGTCTCTTGTATATATAGTTTTCTCTTTTTGCTTGTTCCTTCTTTTTGGGTGGCTTAACTCCCAAGTTAGGGTCTTTACCCTCCATAGGTGGCATATCCCTTACATTGGGGGTTTTTACCCCTTTTCTTCTGCTCAGTGGATACTTTTAAACCCCCCGGTGCCCTCCTTGTGCCCTCCTTGTGCCTATTTAAGACCCACATCTCCCCTTTGGTTGGGGATTATGGCCTGCGGGGAGCCCCTAAGCCATTACGTCCCTCTTTCGATGGGAGTCAAAGGGGAGGGGATATGACAATCCTCCCTCCACGAGATTGCATGTCCTCAAGCAACTGCAAACCAGGATGCTGCAAAATATGCTCGCTCTCCCACGTGGCATCCTCTACTGGCCAATTTCTCCACCTGACGTGGTACTCCCTGATCGCTATGCTCCTCATTATCCTCTCTCGGACATCCATAATCTCCTCTGGAGTCAACAACGTCCGTCCCCTCTCATCTAGTGGTGGTAACTCAATGGGAGTAGTGACTTGTGGTCCCCACGCCCTCTGAAGGCATGATACATGGTAAATACTGCGACCCTGGCTACCCGCGGTCAACTCCAAATCGTAAGCTTCCTCTCCAACTCTCTGAATCACCCTGAAGGGACCAAAGAGGTGTGGCCTCATCCTCTCAACACCACCTCTCCTCCATGGAGACGGTCTAAGTGGCTGCACCGTCAAGTACACCATATCTCTGATCTCAAATCTATGCTCCCCCCTGTGCTTGTATACACACATGCTATGTCGATCCTGGGTGATTTGTGAGCTATCAGGAGTGGTATCACTGCACTGCTCGCCCAAATGTAACCACTCCATCCATGACCTCACATAATCATGCAAATACCCCTCATTTCGTCAGTCTACTACCATCGCCTGACCAACTGTCTGAAGGTAATCACTAATGCAGGAAGTCAATCCTGTGCCTGTTGATCGGATCAACCTTTGCCAAGGACGTAGCTTTGTCATCCATGCTTCCCATGAGATCATAGAAAGTGCGTGAGCTCTGCTAGCTGGTCCATCAATATGCTCTACACCTTTAGGGGATCTATGATGCGGTCTATCCACACACTTCCCCGTAGAATGGGCGAAGACTGTGTCAACCCTGCATGAAGGGCGTGTCCTGATCTACTTAACTACCAAGTCATACACTTCCCCATAAGTCCCTCCATGCGGAACTCTCTCGGACTTGCTCATAAGTGGTAAAGTCACCGGGGTCCTAAACTACCCAGAATGATGTGAAGCATCCTCTACTCATAGTACTGATTTGCCCCGTGCTCATATAAGAATTTGCCAGACTATCCCTGATGAGCCAAGCATTCATAAACTGTCGAGGCTCGGTCAATTCCTCAGAAGATCACACCCCAAGAGTAAATCCCGGAGAACGCAAACTGGCCATCCCAATTGTGTCAGTTGTCGAGTTTTCAACAACTGCGATCCTAGGGTCCCATGCCAAACGCAAAGAGGAACCAACGTGTTGATGCATCCCTCCAATCATCACCGTTTGACCGCCATGCTCAGACTGTTCCCTCCACTCCTGGAGCTCCCCATCATGGATCATATTCAGCCTAGACATCTTAGTGAAGCCATCACCTGTCAATCCATGGCTATCCTCGATGAGGGAAAAACACAAATCCACAACTCCTTTCACCTCATCACGATGTGAATCCATCACTACTTCAGCGCTGTCGATCGTCAATCTCATCCGAAGCAACTTATTTCCCCGATGAATGCCCAGATCCCACCAGCTCATTGGAAGTCTACTACTCCCAATGTCTGTTGCTAAAAACTTGGTGCACATCTCTAATAGAATATGAGACTCCCACTGTGCACCCTGTACCTTGATCACCAAGTCCCAATGGATGGTCTCTGTTGCTACAACAAGGCTACCAGTCTCACTCAACTAACTTTGGTAATCCTCCCATGTCCTGTTGAGGGCATCAAACCACAATGAAAGATGTCATGGCAGCTGTCTACAAGACTGGATGGTGACTAATGTGTTGGTCACCCCCAAGGGCGTGACCAAGATCCCCTGATGATATCTAGGAACAGACCTGTGGGTATCCGACTCCCTGATCTTCATCTGCTGACATCCTCGATGAAACTCGATCATCGAGGCACATGCTACTCCTCGAGGCTCAACAATCCACTCTCCGATCCTAGGTAACCTCAAATCAAGGGTGTGCCCGAGGCCTCTGTCCGGAGGTCTCCCTGGCGAAAATGCCCCAAAGGTCCACTGCTCACTACTGTATGCCAATGAAGATACCTGCATATTGTCGCACACCACTGTGTTCCCATGTACCATTTGGTGTCCTGTGCATGCTACTGAACCCAACACTCTGCTGATGACAACTACATCTGTGTCCCAGAGTGTGTCCATGCCCGACATGTACATGTCCACCCAATCCATGGACACATATACTTCTTCGTGGGCTGGTCCACAAAGAAGGTGCTCAACTATCTCTTGAGTCTCTAATGTGCTCTCCAGAAGAAAGGGCTCATGATCCCTAAGAGTGCAATCCAACTCAGAATGCTCCTTGTTCGAACTTATCACGAGAGGCTCCTCCCTCATGCTGGCCTATATCTCGACTGCCAAATCTGATGGAGTTCCTGGCACCAACAGTGAAGAGCATACCAAGCTTAGCTGATAACGAAGCTCCTCAACCTCTCCTGCCATGTCCTCAATAAACTTGAGAGAAAGGTCCCTATCCATAAACGACCGCAAGTAGTCTGACTTCAACTGCTCTAGTACTTCTTTGCCGATGCACATGTGAGCACTAGTGACTCCACCTGCCACTCCACTATGTTTCTCCTCTATCTGAGCTCTCCGCATAATATCCTCAATGAATCTACGAACTCCATCGGCCCTGGTCAATTCTTGCATGATTCGATCCTTGGTCACTAATGGGCAGTCCTCCACGTCACGCAGTGTTAACGATCTCTGTCCAACCTCATCCAAATGGCTTGAATCGTCATCTGTAAGAGAGCTCTCCTCATCATCATCACCTGATGCACTTGGTGACACCATGCTATGTTGGAACTCATGCGTGACATCGTCCTCCACACATGACTCTTGCGAAGAAGGATACATGTCCCCTGGCGATCTCTCAGACACTCCTCCATCATATGTGGGTACCATCATGCCTTCATCATCATCTTGGGTGTCATGAGTGGGATGGAATGTTAAATGCTCATTGTAGCTGGGTGCTAGCATACCCTCCTCAACATTAGCATCCTCAACGTGTATGCCATCAACCTGCTTGTCACAGGTACTGGTGTCATGGACCTCATGGGACACTGCTAATGGTGCATGCGATGTTGCTGTGTCGTCATCCTTAAAGTCAACATAGGTGGGACAAGACGTTTCCCCCTCATCATTAGTACTAGCGACAGACCTTGTCAGCATACTATTGTCAAAGGCCTCGTCATAGACCACTGCTTGGTCCTCTCTGCTCACCTCCTCATCATGGCTGGATTCATGCTCCTCCCCATGGGAATGTGCCTGTGCTACCAGCAGATCCCTCTGCTCTTCTGCCATATCTTCCTTCAATCTTCGTCTTGGGTCATTGAAGGAAACCTAGTCGGGCCAGCTTCCATACTTGATGGTGCAATATTCTCGAAAGGACATAGCTGCACAAAACTATTTACCTTGTGCTAAATAATATGGATAGTGAGGCATGTACTTGCCTACCGCTAGTTCCCACTTTATTTCAGCCATGAGCTCCTTCTTTGTCTTCATCTTTCTAACCCCTCTATGCTGTCCTTGCTATTAGTCCACTGCTGCTGATTTTTGTTCACTAGATACCCCACAAGCTGGCAAGACCACCAGCCCTGATACCACTGTAATATCCCTAGGGCTTTAGGGCTTTGGAAAAGGGCTTAGGTCAACCGCAAACAAACAACTTTGGGCAGTCTTCCACCCAGTAATTTCACCCACAAACAGTAAGCAAATGTATTCAACCGATTCTATGGCAGAACCAATACTTATGTACACCATAACACCAGCAAAAATTACACAATATCTGATATCAGTAATATTAAACCAGCAGTGACAGCATTCAACAGTATCCAAATCAACAGTAAAGAGCGTCCCAACACAGTATTCAAACCATCAATGTTCAGTATCGACAGTAGCAGTATAAAACCAGCAGTAAACCTCCCTTAGGGCTGCTGTCACAGAATCCAATTACCCATAATTTGTTTGCTATTATAGAAGCAGTTTGTAACAGGAATACACCAGAGTTAACCCTAGTATCTACTGCAGCGATAAACAAATGAACGTGTGCTTAGAGGACTCCTGGCAAAGCTCCAGCCCTCCAGAAGGCCTTCGCTGTCCTTCTGTCAGCTCCCCCTTGTCCTCGGTCTGCACTATGCTGACAGTTCTAGGGTTCAGCCCTTCTTCAGGAAGCAATTGCAGGGTTTGGCCCTCCTCACAAGGGTTGCTAGGGCTGGAACAGCACCTCAGAACCTCCTTACAAAGCTGGAACAGCCCCACCAAACTCTCAAGTGGCAGCTACAAGGACTGTAGTAACCCCCGGCCTGTATGGTAGTGACAGTGAATCTTCCTCGGCTCAGCAACAGAGTGCGGTTTTCTAGCTGGTAAATTCTGCTCCTTCAGTGCACCTTTCTGCAGCCTATAAACCTTCAACAGATTGCTAGGTCACCTGCGGTTATGCCTCAAAGATGATGTGATAACGGGTGTTGAGCTAGGTTGAGACTAGCCCACCGAAACTCAACCAAGATAAGGGTTAAACAACCCTTTTCAGAGATGAGGCCAGCGTCTCTCCAAAGGCCAAAGATATCCCACCACAATTCCTTCCCCCATTTCAAACGAACATATCTTGTATATATAGTTTTCTCTTTTTTCTTGTTCCTTCTTTTTGGGTGGCTTAACTCCCAAGTTAGGGTCTTTACCCTCCATAGGTGGCATATCCCTTACGTTGGGGGCTTTTACCCCTTTTCTTCTGCTCAGTGGATACTTTTAAACCCCCCGCTGCCCTCCTTGTGCCTATTTAAGACCTACGGCTCCCCTTTTGTTGGGGACTATGGCCTACGGGGAGCCCCTAAGCCATTACTTCCCTCCTCCGATGGGAGTCAAAAGGGAGGGGATATGACACTTATTTAACAGTGCTCACAAGAAAAAGTTTCTGTTATAGAAACCACTGTGGCTTATTAGAGAAGATCTTTGATCCCTTGATTTATTCAGTGTTAATTGAATATGTTTCTTAAGTAATATCTAACCTTGATGGAAGGTATTTAAAACAAATTTTAGCTACTTCAACACTTTTCTTTGGATACATTTTTGATCTTTTCTTCAGTCTTGGAAGTCCTTATAACTATTCTGTATGATTGGGGGTCAGCATATATTCAATTATCTAATATTACTCGCCTTAAAATAACATATTTTTCAGATAAGAGTCTATATTTGTATTGCTCGTAATGATTATCCAGGTAAAACACCTTGAATTTGAAAGTCTGATATATAGAGACTCGAGAGTGATTTATGATGTGTGTTGTGTCATGAAAGAAATCCTTTATTAGTATAGACCTGAAATTTGATATGTTTAACCCAAGATATCAGGTTTTGTGTCCCCAGCCTTCAAGGGAGGCTGACCTATAGGAATGCTTCCCACATCCCCAGTTTGAGACAAGGGATACCAAGGGGATGGTTTAGGATGTTGTCTAGTTGGCATGCCCGAGACACAGTGACACACCTCGTGTCTTGGTGGTGAGCCTGTTGACATTCTGCCCCTCTCCTTATCCCCTTCCCTTCTTCGCAATAAACAGTAAGAATCACCTAAATATTATAATTTCTATAATTAATATCATAGCATATGATATTAGTTTTGTATGAAATGATACATACATATATAATATATTACATATTAATATAATATATTATAACTTTATATATGCATATATTGTATTATATAAAAAGTTAAAAGTTAAAAATGGTGTCCCTGTACCAGCATCTGCACCTTCATCCATGAAGTCTGGCAGTATAGGCTTAATTTTTAAACATATTATTTTAACTTTTAAGTTACCATACAGTGTTAAGATCCATTAAGGCACAAAGTCCCGATTTGAGATAAACAGCAATTTGAAATTTAATCTTAATGATTGCATCTGATGAATCAGGAATCTGATGCTATGTTAATTGGCTAGAACAATGCGATATTTCTGTGTTGAGAAGATGCCTTTCTTATGATTTTACAAGTTTATGTTGTAGTGATGCACCTATATTAGCAGTTTTGCCAAAGCAGTGTTTCCTGAGTAAATTAATTTTTTCAAAATTGAAATCTATACATCAACCGGCATTAATTTGCATGCAACCTATTGTTTTAATAGGGTTGGTTAACCGTTACATCAATCAGGAAAGTTCAGAACATAGCTGTTATTGGAAAAATAAAGTGCACAGGTTTAGTAAGTGCATTGGTTATCAACATGCATGAAATAATCTGAGTGACAAACTCCCAATGTTTCCTCGTAGTTATTTGGAAGAAACTGTTAGGTTTTTCATCAGTCAAGATAACCCACAATATAGGTTTTTCATTGCTGAGATAGGACAACCCACAATATATATCTTTTAATACAAGTCAAAACCTTTTGCCAAAATGGCTGTGATGGAAATTATGATATTGTTGAAGGTTTTGGGCTCCTAATGGCAAAAAAAGCTTGGAAAGCACTATTGTTGTTAGCTGCATTTTCATCATTTGTTAATATTGATTCTGTTGATGATATTGTTTCATTGATCTGTTGTCTATTTCTCGGGAACCTGTCTATGAAAATACCATGCAACAATCCTTGATGAAACCGCACAACTACCATTTTTTGGCATACCAATGAAGTTAGCATTTGTGGAAAAATGTGGAAATCAATTATTGTCAGGAGTTGACCACATAAAAAGCATTAGATAGAATTTAGTGGTTAGGCATGATGGGCTTGTATCTTGATTGATGCCATATAATATAATCTTATTAGTGTCCAATGAATGACCACAAAAATAGGTCCATGGGACTAAAAGAGTACAACTGTGTAATACAAAGTGGGAGTGCAAAGCAGCTCCTGTAACTATGCCAATAACAATAAGAAATGATCTATAAGCTCAAAGCTAAAAGACCAGCAGACTTGCTTAGAGGAAGAAAAATGACAGACATAAAAAGTACACATAGGCGAAACCTCAATAAGAACATGTCAAGTGGTGCCGGAAACTAGAACCTAAGGCCGAAAGAGGGGGGAGGAAGAAGAGGTCTCCTCATCCAAGTCCTCAATCACCATGAAGGGGCCAATACACTCTTTGAGGTCATTTGGAGAGTGCCTAGGGTTCAGGGGGGCCTGACTGTGCAATCTTCGGAGGGTTCCTGGGGGTAGCCCTAGATCAAGGAGGTATATCACTCCTAACGATCAAAGCTGGGGTGAAGAATCTCTGAATGGATGACTGGTTGCTTGATTGAGCCTGGAGAGAAGTACTCTGTGCTGAGGGAGTCTGTCTTTGGTTTTGGGCCCTCCTAGAACTGCTATGTCTGCCGGTCTGGTGAAGCCTAGCATAAGGTCTGGGATGAGAGCTCCTCGACAGTCTTGCAGAAGTAGGGCAACCCATTGGGCGGAGTGGGGCTTGGGATGAGATCCGAGGTCCCACTGATCTGATATTCAAAGAATCTGATCCTTAGTTTGTTGCTCGCTGCCCTGAGCTAGCGGACAACAGTGAAGAAAGTGGTTATCCTCCTGGAAGGCCTTAGGCGTTGAGGACCCAGCAGGGACTGGGATCTATACTTGAGAACCTTCCTCAGAAAAATAGCTAAGCATCTCTGATTTGGATAATGGTAAAATGTAGAGAGGGGGCCACTTGAAGATAAGGTGATTCTCCAATTCAGTCTCCTGTAGGTAGCAAAGCTGACAAATCCTATAGCAAATGGTGAATATTTAATAATGTGAAACTATACAAAAATATATTATTTTCAATTAGATAAGTAGTTCCTATGTAATCTCACCATCCAATTTGATATATTTTTTTTTCACTTATATTGAGACATCATTATATGTTAAGTAACAAGTTTGACTAAAAGTTCTCAATTTTGTTTCTTTTCAGCATTTTTAGTTTTTAATACACCATAGAAGATTGTTCCTGTGATTGAAGAAATAGCACTTTCTCTTTTTATCTACGTGGTCTCCATGTATGATTTATTTTTTCTTTGGTACATGCCAGAATCCTTTGTGAATGTAGTGAATGCGGAAAAGGTGTGAGGATGAGCATTTCACAATGGGAAAAACATACGGGATCTCGAAAGAAGAAGTGGAAGCAAAGTGTTAAAGTCAAGGATTTGAATCTCCATCTCATAGATTGGGTTTGTATCTTCTAATTTATGGTTACTATTCTGCATGCTTAGGACTTGTGATGATTTCTTATAAGATGAATGTGGTTTTTGATAGTCCTTACTCTTTGATTATTAGCCATGTGAATTATTAAGAAAAAAAGACATGAGCTGCTACCTTTTACATATATTTTATATCCATTTTCCCAAACATATGGTAGTGTTTAGACATTGAATGGCCTTTCTTGTTGTAGCAAGGCACTCAACTGACCTGTGAAATCTTTATCATATTCACATTTGGGAATAAGATTCAATAAGTTGCTTGTGTTTGGTGCTTTGCATGTGTTGCATCTTTTTGACATTATGTTTGATCTCATATTATATTATTGGATTCACAACATGCAGTTTTATAGCTTGCTCTTTCTTTGCATCCACAATCTAGAAAAGCCAGTTTCTGGTATCAAACCAAGGCTTGCCTTGAACATTTTTCTTCTTTGGATTGTCCATTGTATGGACCGAGATGTCAGGGATATTGTACCCACTCACAGGTGATGGCCTAAATCCCCTAGGGGGGCCTTAGCATTATTGTGGCATTGGGATCTTGTGTTGATGCTTTGATGAAGTCTACAGTTACAAACTGTTCAGATATTAGTGCTATTTTTCTTTTGTTTTATCGGTCCTGCGGTCTTTACCTTGTTAAATTGACAGATAGATTGTTTGATTGATATGGTGCTGGAAATGTTATGCATTTGTTAGAGCATTGTACTCATTTCCAATTGCCTCTAAAGCCAATCACCTTGGTCATGTGAAGTTTTCTTTGTCCCAGGATATTTCTTTAATTCCTTAAATGTTGTGCTTAGTGCCTGGGACTTTCTTGGTCCATTGCATAGAAGTTATCCACTTATCTGACCAGAAATTTTATTATTTTTCACCTTATTCCTTTTACCATATTCTGTAAAGTCTGAATAAGGCCACTGGCTCTTAGTTTATTCATTTCATTCTTGCCCCTACTGCTAAAATTTTATCATGAGCTAAAATGTTCAGTGGCTGTCTTTAACAAGCAGTAAGAAATAATTTGTTCAATTTAACAGAGATGTGGTCTTTTTTTGGAATTGGCTCATTTTAATCTTTTTCATTTGTTTTGCAGATAAATCAGGCATATGAGTCTGGGGTTCGTGGCCTTGGATTTTATAGCCCTGAAAAGCAAACACATGTGAAATTTCAGGAGCGAGAATTGATCAGATGCTTGCAAGGTAGATTTTGACAAAAACCATACCTTTACGTGATCAGCCTTATAGATTGAGAATGAGTTCCTCTTTAAACATTATTATTATTTTTCTGATCTTTTTATTTAAATGCTTCTTATACTACAACCCAAAACCAAGGGATTCATATTGTGTTACATTGGCGACATATGTGCTACCCATGATGATTCCCTCCCCCAACATATGGAAGAAGGTCTAACATGTCATCGTTAACTCTAATCTCCAATGAATTAATAGCTGTTTTGAAAAAATCTACTTTAGCTGTAACCAGCATCACTAGCTCATCTTTGAAAACTGACATTTCTACTAGTTCAGACCTATTTTTTTCTTGCATGGATGTTAATCTCGGGATTCAAAAATGGTAATGGTTAGCCAGTGAATCCTTATGCTTTATTATGTTACTGCAGAACAATATGAACCAGTTAAAGTGAACTGGACAACTGAAAGATGTGCAGTATGTCGTTGGGTGGAAGATTGGGAGTACAACAAAATTATTATTTGCAATAGGTACTAAATGTGACACATTCATTCACCTTGGTCCTACTGGCTATGGTAATTCATTTGAAATTCTGCTAGTTAAATGCTGTACGAGCAGAAATACAAGAATATACTTGTATAAAATCCAGAAGCTCTGATATTTGATCTATGTAATTTGTTCATTAGATTAACTTGTTTCTTATCTTGTACCTTTCACTAGTATTATATGTAGAGATTATAGCACAAAAGAGCTTGGACCTAGCAATAGTTTCTAACAAATAAGTTTGAACAACAGATGCCAAATTGCTGTTCATCAAGAATGTTATGGTGCGAGAGAAGTGCAGGACCTTGCTTCATGGGTTTGCAGAGCATGTGAGACAATAGATATTAGGCGAGAATGCTGCCTGTGCCCTGTGATGGGTAAGCTTTTCAACTGAAGATATCTTAAGTCTGAATATTTATGTGGGCTAAATGATTTAATATCATTTATATTTAATGGTTCAGTTCTTTCTTTTCAGGTGGTGCCTTGAAACCTACCACTACAGGTCAATGTTGGGTGCACGTTACCTGTGCTTGGTTTGCATCTGTAGTGTCATTTATCAATGATAAAACTATGGAACCTGCAGATGGCATATTGAAAATTGATGCAAGGTCTTTTCGAAAGGTTGGTTAATATCTTAATATACTGATCATCCCGATATAAACAAAAGTCCTTTTAACTTATGCATTATAATAATAAAATCATTTTTCTTATTTCTTTCTGCCTAGCATGCCAGTATGGCTAATTATACTAAATTTCTAGGTAGCATAAACAACAATGAGAATTAAAGTTAGCTTCAGATTCTGAGTAGAATGTTTTTCTAAGTGAAAGCTGCCAAAATGATAAAAAATATAATTGTGTTTCAACTTTCAAGCTTGAATCAATATATATTTAGAGGAATTGTTTACAAGAGCAACCTACATGAATACAACACTACCAGTAAGAGTTATACTATAACTTGTTTTCCATCATTGGCATGCAGGTCTGCATAATTTGTAAGCAGACGCACGGGTCTTGTATCCAATGTTGCAAATGTCACAAATCTTATCATGCAATGTGTGCATCAAAAGCAGGCTATCGTATGGAGGTATATGACGACATAATTTCTTTTGGTTGGCTATGCAATGAGACTATAGTTTCAAGTTGATACAACGCATATTTGTTCAAGTATTTTTTTGTTGAACTTTAAATTAGATTCAGGTGTCTATTTCAAAAATTTGAATTATGAAGACAGAGATTACTTCTTTTAAATATTTGTTTGTCTTAGCTAGCCTTAACCTCTAATGATTTGTTAAAAGATATCCAAACTGTTTTTTCAATCATCAGATCGTGGTTGTCAGATGTTTATTTTGTTCTTGCACCAGTTTTTTTGTTGTTGAGAAAATACAAATATTATACATTTTTTTAAAGTAATGGGAAGCATTTACCTTAGTGCAGTCAGCGTTGCAACAAGGTCAGAATAAGCATCGGCGGATACATTCTTAGCATCATGGATAAAAAAAAGCCCTTAGATACCTCATCTAGGGACAATTTTTGACATACTGACAAGGCCTTCCAATACATACTTACAATGCAATTTCCAAACAACATACAAAGCTGGGGTTTGGATATAATGCCAAAGACCTATGTAATGACTAAGGAAGAGCTGACTGCAATCCTTCAGCAGTGCTGCTCGCCAATGAATATTGCCTTGTAGTAAAGAAGAGAATTTACATGTACAGTTTTCCAACACTGTTGGGAGAAAAGACATTCCTAAAAGAGGTGTTTAATGGTCTCTGGTTTGCCGCAATAAGACATTTATCATTTGAAAATCCACTCTTGGTAAGTGTTGATTTTGTAGGCAACC
>ML883547.1:0-14853 GCA_009831015.1 Picea engelmannii
TTATTCTCCTTTGGACATCATTTGGCTCTACTTGCGCTTCCTGCAATAGTTTCATGATAGGGACTCCTAAGGAAAGGGGAAAAAATGCTTCAGTACCGTACACCAATTGGTATGGAGACATGCCAATTGATTTTTTGGTACTTATTTTGTCAGCCCAGAGCGCGAAAACCAACTTATTATGCCATGATTTCTTATTTTCTTGCAGTGTTTTCCTGAGAATGTTCACTAGAATTTTGTTTGAGGACTCAACCATCTCATTTCCTTGAGGATAATAAGTTGTTGAGTGTCCCAAAGTAATGTGGTATTGGCTGCAAAATTCTATGAGTTTTTTGGATCTGAAAGCCGCTACATTTTCAGCTATAATTTTTCTGGGGCATCCAAAATGAGACAAGATATTATTTTCTAAAAATTTAATGATAACAGAGTCAGTAGCTTGCCTGCATGTCATAGCCTCAATCCACTTCGTGAAGTAGTCTGTGGTTGTGAGGATCCACTTGTGTTGGCCCGAGGAGGATGGATGTATTTCTCCAATAAATTCTAAACCCCATTGTTGGAAAGGGGCTTCAACTGAGATGGGTTTCATGGGGAGAGGCATAAGCTTCCTTTTACCTTCAAAAACTTGGCACTTGTGGCAAGAAGTAACTTTCTGATGAATGTCAGCAAACAAAGTAGGATGGTAGAAACCAGCTCTTAGAATCTTGTTAGTTGTGGTCTTCCAACTCAAATGCCCATCATAGTCTCCTGCATGGAAATCCTGCAAAACTTTGCCAGCTTTGTCTTTTAACAAGCAATTAAGCAAGATACCATTAGGATCTTTCCAATAAAGATTATCTTCTAGAATACAAAATTTCATTTCTTTCAGTTTGATAAATCTGGCTTTGGTCTTAGTCAAACTAGGAGGAGCTTGTAAGTTATGAAGTACAAAAAGGAGGTCTACGTACAAATGAGAGTTTAAGAATACCTCTTTTACATTTGGAGTCACCTGCTCTTCCTGCTCGTCAACTGCAGTCGAAACATTAATGTCTAGAGAATGAAAATTAGATTTAGCCATTATTTTGGCCAAACCTTGACATTTGATCATTTTAATGGGATTTATTTCAATGTCATATTCCAAAATAATCTCAATCCACTTTCCTCTCCTACTATCTGGATTATCCTGAGTCAGGATATCCTTCACCACTGCATTTGGAGCATAAGAAATTCTGTGAGAATGGAGAATATAGACTCTAAAATCCTTTATGGCTTTCACTAGAGTAAAAGATTGTTTCTCCATTATGTTGTAGTTCAAAGAAGAATCTCTCAAAGATTTGTTAAAAAATGCTATGGGTTGTTCGTACCCTTCGTTGTTTTTTTGCAATAGTACTGCTGCGATGGTGTGTTTAGCAGCGAAGGAGAAAAAGTAAAAGTCTTTGGTGTTGAACCAGATTTATGTAGGAACACAATGAAATAAAAAAATACACATAAACACAGAGATGCAACGGAAATGAGACTTCATTTCATTAATAACAAATGATTGAAATATGCTAATAGACAGAATGGAAATAAACTAGCTAGGGCCCTGGTAGCTTATCTCTGAGAAGAGATGTGGCCGCTACTCGCATCCATGAGAAGATGATTACAATGAGGCTCTGAAGGCCCTTTTACAATAAATGGGAATGCCAAAATTCCTAGACATCCAAAAACCTAACCCTAGGAGATGAAGTGCCAAAAGTCATGTGGGCCCCGTTTGGGTAAGTTGGTGCATCAACTTCCCGGGGTCGTAACTTTTGCATACGATCTCCGTTTTAGGCGTATGATAGCTCGTTGGAAAGATCTATCCGAGGCCTACAACTCTGAAGACAAAATAACATCTTTAGATATAGTTTTGTGAGAGAAACATACCCAAAAAAACATCGTTTAGGGCCTCAAAATGGCCCCAGAAGTTCAGGACCTGAAAAAAACTGCTAAAAATAGTAAACTGTGCGAAAATTGAAAAACTGAAAGAAGCAATGGTGGGGGTCCAAGTGGAATAGGTGGGTGGCCACCAATATCCACCTAGATCAGGTGTAGTCTGGATTGATCGAAACTGGAGCTCGTGTGAGTGCATGTTTCACCTGTTCAAATGATTGTTTGGACTCGATGTTCCATCTTATTTTGGTATATTTTTTCAACATATTTGTGATGTTCTTAAGAAGTTCGGCTAAGTTGGGTATGAACCTTCTTAGGAAGTTTATTTTTCCAATGAATGATTGTAACTCTTTGATGTTCCTAGGGTGTTACACTTTCTATATGGCTTCTGTTCTACTGGGGTCTATTTTAATTTCTTCTTTAGAGATTATGTGTCCCAGCATCTTGCCTTCCTCTAAACTGAAAAGGGTCTTTTTGGGATTCAATGAAATCCTAAATTTTCTACACTTCTCAAACACTTGTCTGAGATGTTGTAAATGTTCCTCATCAGATTTGGAGTACACAGTCACGCCATCCATATATATGACTATAAATCTCCCAAGCTYRTCCACAAAAGAAATATCCATTGCTCTTTGGAAAGTGGCACCAACGTTCATCAGTCCAAAGGRAATTTTCACATACATGAAAGTTCCCCATGGTGTGGTGAATGTCATTTTCTCCTAATCTTCTGGGTGGACAAGGACTTGGTTGTAACCTGAGAAACTGTCTAGTAAGGAKATCCTACTGGCCCCAACTACCTTTTGTAAGATATGGTCCATTTTAGGYAAAGGGTAATTGTCTTTGAGGGAGACCTTGTTCAGAYTTATGAAATCTATGCAAAGTTTGATCTYSCCARTTTTCTTCCTGGTAAGAACTAGGTTAGAAACCCATTTGGAAAATCTCAAGGGGATTATAATTTTTKCATCATACATCTTTTTGATTTCTTTCTCTATCAAGGGAAGCAACTTGGGATTGATTCTCCTAAGTTTCTGTCTGAAAGGTTTGTGTTCTTCTTTTATTGGAATCTGATGTTGTATGATACTTGTGTTGTAATATTTGAAGTCCTCATAACCCCAAGAAAACAAATCTACATATTCCTTCAAAAGTTCAATGTATTTGGATTTTTGCTCAGGGGGCAGAGATTTGGAAAGTTTTATCATCTTGGGTTTTTCTTCTGTTCCTATGTTACACTCTTCGACCTCTTTACCACTAGCTTCAATTTTTGTTTTTTTAGCTACATCGTTAAAATCGAACAAATCTTCTAGTGGGACTAAACCTCTAGGTAACACATTATTTTTCAACTATAGAATACCAAAATCTACCTCATTTTCATTCAATTCCTCTGTATCTACTTTATTTTTATTCAATTCCTCAGAATCTATTTTATTTACACTACCTGTTTCAAAAACAGATTTATTTACATCAACATCATCACTCTCTAAATCTATATTTGTACATTTGAAATCATTCTTACACTATAGAAAGTCTTCAATTTGATCATCATTCCCAAATACCTGCCAATATATGATGTTGTCTGGAATGGCTGGTCTGCACTTCACCTACACTGTGTATTGGCGAGTGGGACGGAAGGGTATTTTTCAAGTAGTTGTTGACGTAGCCAAACCATCTGCCAGTATGTTTTGTCCCCTGGGCATTACCTGCAGGTCGATTTTAGTAAAACATTGAAGGGCATCCAAAGAAGTGTTCCTATAAGCTCTAAATCTGGGATGTTTAACTGCATACCCACCTTTGATTTGCTTGATAATCAGTTCAGAATCACCCCTTACCATAATCTGTTTGGCACCAAATTTCTTTAGTAGTTTCAGTCCGAGCATCAAAGCTTCGTACTCAGCTATGTTGTTAGTGCATTGGAAATTTAGTTTGTAAGAATGAATCTCTGAATACCTTGATTTTTGATTATGCAACCAAAATCCATCTCCAACTCCTTCTTTACTCACCACACCATCGAAATACATGATCCAAAAATATGTTGGCAGTTCCTCAGTTTCCACAGTTTCAGTATTTCTTACCTCAGTGATTGTTTTATCCTCTTTCGAATCAGGTGTATCATCTTCTAGTTGAGCTATTTGTTCTTCCAAATCATCATCATTGTACATAATGAAAGAATCCAGATCAGAGTGTGCAGAGTATAGTGGGTAATTGTGTGGATTTTCCTGACTGTTGACCATATACTTCATCAGGGTTTCTCTGTACAGTCTCCTTTGTTGTCCAAATATCGGGATGGTGGCGTAGGACATATCTAGCTATAGGGTTCCTTTCAACTTATCTCTCCATGATCTTGACAGTTGATAGTAACATACTGTATTTTGGGGGAATGTTTGTAACTACGATATCCATTTCCATACTCTTTGTTGGGATTTGAGCTAGGGTGATGCATAAAACCTTAATTATCCCTATACATTTGACCTTGCTAGAGTCAAAAGAATTCAAATCCTTGTAGGTTCTGGTGACCTCAAGTCCCAGCTTTTCCATCAAAGATTTGGGCATCAGATTGTGAGAGGCACCCGAATCCAGCATAGCATTGTGTAGTATCAAGTCGTGGATATTCAAGATGATGTAAAAAGGGGCACCGACATTGTTATCGGTTTGACCATCAACTTCGGGATCAAACAGGAGCTCTGGTTGATCATCAACAAGATTTACCATGTCCAAGTAAGTTGTAGATCCAACATTCAAGGCCTTTGTACCTATGTGTGATTCGATGCTTAAATCTTTAATCACCTGCGACCTGTAAGGGTTCTTGCTCATCAGCTCGGAGAGGGGAATGTGATTCTTCAGTTTAGCTAGTTCCCCTTCAAGGATGAAAGTAGTGGAAGATTTTCTTAGGCTCTTCACTCCTGGTTTATCCATCAGAGTTCTATGGGCAGGAGCACTTGGTTGACTAGTTGATGAAACTTCAGTTTGATTTTCTCTTTGTAAAATTTTGGGAGTTCTTTTTGCAGGAAATTTAAGATTATTCCTCTTAGGGATTTTCTTGGGATAGGTTTCTGAGGTTTTATTGGTCTCAAATATTCTCTTTGTTTTAGTATCCTTCTTTGTTTCAGCATCCTTCTTTGGAGGGTTGTCATTTTCCTTCTTGCTTCTTGGGTTATACTACCTGTGGAACTCCATTATAGAATTTTCAAAGGCCTATTGTTTTGTTTCTTTTTCTTCCAAATTTACCTCTGTTTGTGAAAGGAGAAACATCTCATTCTCTTCATGAGTAAGAAAAATGGATTCACCATCATGAACTCCCATGAGTTTTATATGAGTGTCATCAAACTCCTCAATTACCTCCTCCCAGTGTAATTCTCCTGGAGGGGTGGTTTGATCTGCTGATTGGGCCCCCTCTGTTCTCTTTGTTCTATAGGATCTCTCTACTGGATCTAGGACGGATTTCTTTTGAAGTTTGGGTTTTGAATTTGAGGAGTAGCTTGGTTCTCCCTGGGTGGGTTTCTGTCAGCTATAGTAAGTCTCTCCATCATTCTCTCCATATCTCTGGCTAGAGAATCTAGTTTGGAATCTGATGAGGAAGTGGAAAGCTCTTCCTTGATGGTGACCCTCCTTTTTGTTCTCTACCTGACTCTTCTAGATAAAATATTTTCTTCCACACTAATGGAAATTTTTTTCATGTCTTCTAGAGTAGCATAATTTCTTTCCCTTAGCTGATATGACATGTCAACGTCAAATCCATTGGGGAATTTTATTAATGCCAAACCTTGAGGTGGTTTGATATCAGATGGAATTGCATTGTACAGATTGTTGAAACGAGTGCAGTAATCCTACACTGTCTCTCCTTGGTTCCTTCTGATATTCTCATATTCTGATAAGATCTGGAGAGGATTCTTCTTTACCTTCTATATGTCAAGAAAAATTCGATGAAAAGTAGCAATTTCAGTTTTGGAAGCAGTACATAGGGTTTTGAACCACTTTTTGACTTCTCCAATCAGAGTCTATGCAAATAGTCTCATCTGCACATCAACTTCATCTACTTCCTACAAATCAAAATATTCATTCATTTTGTTAACATGTTGTTGTGCATTCAAAGGACCAGTAGCATCAAACAGAGGAAGTCTGGTTTGATAGTCTTGAGGCATGGCATGTAAAGGAGCATCCAACACCAATGGAGCATATATTGTTGCCATGACTGGTGGAGGAGGCTGGACGACAACCTGTGTGATTGGAGAGGAGGTGATAGAAGTTGTGGAAGATGAAGGGCTGCGAGGAACATAGTGAGTTGGTTTTGGTTTAACAGAACCTGCAACAATAGTCAAGGCAGAAAGTTCGACTGACTATTGGAAGTAGGCTTTGTCTAAGGCTTGATCAAGATTTTCTACTAGATCTTCTAACTTGTCAAATTTCTGAAGAAATATTTGATCAACATCTTCCCTGGGAGATAGTATTTCAGGGGTCCTGGGTTGTAGGATGGTTTGATCTAAAATTGTTTCACTTACAAAGCTATTGAATTTTTTTCTAAAAAGGTTTTGTTCGAAAGAAATGTCAAACTCAAGATCCTGAAGGGAAACGATCTTTTCTGGGAGAGAAGGGGACCTATGAAGAGGAATGTGACTCCTAGAACCCTCTGCAATGCTTTTCTTTCTGAGTATTTTTTCGAGATTGTCTATTTATATTGCAGGTTCTGGATCTAGATGAGATCTAGTGAAAACTCTTTTAGGAGAGAGAAATTTTTATTTTTATTTTATTTTTAGAAATTTTTAAACTAACTTATATACAAGATTTAACAACCTCTGAATAGTATCTCTTTATCAGTTTAGATCTTGTGATTAGTTCAGAAATAAATTTTTCTTTATCTAGGGAAAAGAAATCGTGGGATGGAAAGTTTGTTCAATTCCGCAGTATGGTCGCCACTATGTTATCGCTCTGTAAATTCCCAGAGGTTGTCGTGATGTAGAAGAAATTTACCAAAGGTAACTTTATCCAACCACTTTGAAACTGGGATCTAGCCCTTCTAGTTTCAGAGAGGGATCTCTCTGTAAGATTCAACTTTGTTTCAGGTTTTAGATCTTAGGCTAGTTAAATAAATAGACTGTGTTGTTTGTTTTATAAAAATGTTTGAAATATGGTTTACGCATCCATTGGGTTATGGGGTCTGTTTTATAAGGTTTGAGACCAAAGAAATTTTTTTATAAGGTCTTTTCACAGGCTAGGATAATGCAACTGTTGGATCCTTTAGAGTTAAAATGATGGATAGCAAAAAAAATGAGATAATCAATTATAAAAAAGAAGCATTTAAGAATTCCTTAATCATAACATCAGAGGACAAAGACTTAGATCCTTAAAAGCCAGAAACATAGTATACAAGGATAAATTATACAACTTTAACTTCTTTTAAATGATCAAATATAGAAAACATAGATGATAATGAAGAAAGAAAAAACCATTCAACAAGGAGGAGTAAACATCACCAACAATTAACACATGGGAATCATGTGAAACGTCCTATTTATTAATGGTAGGTCTCTAAGAAAAATTACAGTGCTTACAACTTGCTTGGGAATAAAAATCCACACTCACTACTTTGAAATTTGAAGTATATATAGAAAATATTACAATCGATCCTATCATTAATGATCAGTACATGGAAAAAGATCATGCTAACTAACTAGATAACAAAATACAAAATTGTAGGAACTGCTTATGATCTATCGAATTCTCCATGCTGATTTTGGGGGAATTTGTTGGTGAGTCATCAACTTGACTTTGACTATTCTACATGTTGACTTATACATCCACCTCATCTTTTACTCAAACAATTCACACAAATCTTCCCATCTTTGTTGATTGGGGATGGTGAATTTTAGTAGCCTGTGATAGATTTCATCCATCTTGGTATATTTGGCAAAAGTCGGCTTGGTCATAAAAAGTACTTGATTTCATGTTGGATATTGAGATCCAACTATAGAGTTTCTAGGAATGTATTTCCTTTTATGCTTCCCTGTATCCCTAAGAATTTGGAGTTGTCCTTTGCCACCATAGAAATATTTTGCTTGTTGTCGGAAAGTGTCATCAGCTTGTCATTTAGAACCATTAAACCAGGAAGACATTTCTTCTGTAAGGCATCAATCTTGCTGAAGAATCTCTTAACTCTGATATCCATGATTTGGGTTTTCTCCTCCAGTTGCAACATCTTTCCTCTTTTGGTTAGAACTCTCTTGACCTCGAGGATAGTCTCTGTCCTATCCTCAATCTTCAGGTTTTCCATCTCTTCGTTATTTTTTGAATTAAGAATCCTGATGATTTCATTTTCTTCTGTGGGAATTTCTCCCAACCCTCCCTTGATCTTGTCGATGACCTGCTTTCTCATTAACACCAATTCATGTTTCTCGAACATGATTTGCACCATGGGCTAGATTTCATTTATGGATTTTGAGATATCCATCCAAATGTTCTCTTTGGATTCTTCCAATGTTTTTCCCACAACTGTCTGCTTCTGCAGCTATTGAATCTCTTGCTTCAAGTTTTCCGATGTGTGTCTCTTTGTATTGTAACTAGCTTGGAAAGAAGCCTTTAGCTTCTGGATATTCTCTATCTCATGTTCCAATATTTTTATTTCCATTCCTTGTAAATTCATCTTCGCCATTGATGTTGCTAAAGCTTCAGATGTCCCTGGAACTGTCACTGGGGTAGCTGATGAAAGTTCTGCATTGGTGGTTGTTGATGTTGTTGTTGTGCTAACTCGTATGAGGGGAACTGCACTCAGTGGGATGAATTCCATAGGTGTTGTTTGTTACTTCTCCTTTACTAACCTTTCCATCTCTTTTATTTGTGCATTATGTTCCATGATAAACCTTAGCATCTCCTCCTTCTCACATTCTGTCTTAGCCATGTCTTTGGCCTCTGAGACTTTTGTAACTAGTAGTTTTAGTTGCTTCCTCAGAGATGTTATGTCGACATTATTTTTCTTGAGTATCTCCTCAACTGCTTTCACATTTGAGGGGTCATACCTAATTTTGAGCACCAATTCTTCTAAAGACTTAATCATGTTATCCTTTGCAAAATATGACACCTTCTCCAGTTTTAATTGAGTCTAAACATTGTTCAGAGAAACCTGTAATTTTGCAGCAGTAGTGGAAGCATTGGCCAATGTTGAGAAACCCATTTCTCTAGTCTGCATGTGTAGATCCATCTGATCAATTGGATGTACAACTTTAGCATCAAATTCAAGTGTTTATCTTTTGTAGTCAGTGATTTCCTTTGGATGAGGTACTTGTGCCTGCAGAAATGCCATGTACATTCTCCCCTTATTTGTGTCAAAAGAAGAGAGCAGCCTATACTGTGTTGTTGATGTTTGTTTCCATAATTGAGCATAAGTGTTGCTGGACAACCTCTCATTTTTCTTCTTAATCATATCATATTTCTCAAAAATACTCAACTTTGCAGCCCCTTGAGTTGGTTGGTTGATCAGTGAGGTGTCAGTCTACTTCTTGGATGAAGAAGTAGACATGATCTGTTGGATTCTTGATACAAGAGGTGAATGATCTCCTTGCATAACTGTAGTGGAATGGGTCTCTTCTTCACCACACCTACCAGTTGTATGACTAGTTTTTGGCCTTTTCTTGTATACCTAGAAATAGTCAGATGAGACTTAAGTGATTGAAGGGGAGATATCCTTTCTGTGTCTTTTCTCCTTTGGTATCTGTGGAGTACTAGTTTGTGAAATAATGGTTGGAGGAGATTATTGTTCTGCTTCTTCCAGAGTGTTCACCTCCCACTCTGTTTGGTTCATAAACTTTTTGATCTATGGTTTGGGCACATGAGTGTATGGTTAACTTTTATTCCTGAATCTCATTTGTGCAATAACCCCACACAGATCATAGTGCCAAAGGAAACTGATGTCAAATTTCATTTCCTTGAGTAGTTTGTTTGCCTCTTCCCCAGCAGCTCGACTGTTACAAATAAAGGATCCTATATGCCCTTTAATTCTCAACTATTGCTTCTTCTTACAAGAGACAAAATGTATATCGTCTGAATTGATCATTTGCCTAATGTACTCCAAGGCGAATATTCTAACATGAAAGTATTTGGGCAGCTTATAGGGAGCTAATTCACATCCATATATTCTAATCTATGTGTGATTCTGATACAGATACCAGTCTCTCGTCTTGGCAAGGTCTGAGAGGTGTAGAATTCTTTGGATCTCTTCCTCTTCTCTTACCTACCACTGAGCATACTTACCACTAGATGGTAAAAATGCTCTATGAATTGCTTGAAACTGAACTCTATTGAGTTCCTTCTCAATAATGAATTCCAATAGGTAACAGGTTGTGACTTTCCATCTTGGTCCAGCTTCTACGTGGGAAAAAGGAATTTATCTGCTTGATAGAACAAAAACATGTACGCCAGTACTGAGGAGTACCGGAACATGCCTTCTATGGGAAACTTGAACAACTGATCGTGAATATTGTCAACCATGAAAATGTTGTAGTCGAACTGCACTGTGGGGCTCCCCTCGGTGGAAAAAATAGATAGGTAACCCAAGATTGGCTCATCTACCAATTCGTCTGAGTAGTATCTAAGTAGGTTGCAGAGGGAAGAAATGATTTGATTTCCTTTTACCGAGAAAATCGATGATCGATAAGGGGGATTATTTTCGGTATTGGGGCATTCTCAGGGAGGAATAGTTTGAAGATCTGTGCTCTCTGGGGAAAAGAAAATTTCTAATACATGTCGGTTAGGACCTCAAGAGTTAAAGGAGAGAAGGCTTCAGCTTTGGTTATTTGCAGAATGTGGTCAATGGATTTGGATGTGATAGCGAACAGGGTCTCTCAGGAGGATGATACGAGAGTTATTTGGTCGGGAAGGTAATGTTCCTGGCACTTGAGGACGAATCGAAGGAAATGGTGAATCTGGGGAAACATGTACAGTGGAAGATTGGACTCCCAGAGTCCAATCTCATCACTATAGTCTAGGAAAATGTCCTTGAGCCATGAATATATTTCAACGAAATCAAAATCACATATTGGCTCAGAGATGAGGTAGTCTTTGTCAGCCAGAGGGATCTGGTCGAGATCGACGGGAGGTGGTAAGAAAGGATATTCCTCGATTTCTGACTATTTGGACTTTGGTGCCATCACTTCAACAGGTACCTACAATTTGAAACAAAAAACGTTGGCGGGTAATGTCTATGGTTGGGTCACTGACTAAAACGATGAGGAAAATGAGCTTCTAGTGTGCGGAGAGTGTGAGTAATGAAAAAATGGTGGAGGAAAGGGATTAGATTTGGGCGAATGGGTATCCATTGGGTGTGGGGGATAGGTCAGCAAGCTAACGGATATGTTATCCTGTATTAATTTTCCAATGGATATATGGGAATGAGGCGACGAACCAGTGGTGGGTTAAGGGTGTGCGAGGGTGATGTGGGGGGTAATGAGTGAGGGAAAATGTCATGTGGTTGGTGAATGGCAGATGAGGTATGCTGACAGAGTAATGAGATATGACCAATGATAAGTAGTAGTGGAGTGTGGCATCATGAGACAATGAGGATGTGGACTATGATGTCATGAGGTGGCGGTGGTATAGCAAATTTGGTATGGTGGTATATCAGAGGGGGGGTTAGGAAATAACCAATTTAGAGAGAGGGGGGTCCGACATCATAGATTTGCACCATGTTAGGATGGGGCCCGCCTAGAAATACCACCATATCGGACACCCCCCCACCATTAAAGATAGAATGGTCGAGGGGGTCCAAAATTTCTTGTCAGCAGTAGATATAAGTTCCATTAGATCAACCGTAGATCTATGTGCCCTCTTTCATCTCCATATCAGACCCCCCCCCCACCATTAAAGANGGGGGTCCGGAATTTCTTGTAAGTCGTATATCTAAGCGCCATTAGATCAACCGTATATCTATGTTCACTCTTTAATTTTCAAGCGTAAATCTAAATGCGTAGCCAAAACTTAGGATAATGCTCTTTTGTGGGTTTTTTGCGTTGCTTCCCTTGCATTTGGTCACCATGGGGTTAGGAAACACACTTCAAACATCAAAATCATGAATTTTCATCGAACATCATGCATGTTTTATGAAAGGAAAACCTAGCTAGCCTATGTCCTATTCTACCTACCTACACATTTAGCCCAGATTAGACTGTTGGGCCAAGAAATTCCTCTACCCTGGGGCCATTTGACTAAGTTTAAATAGTTTGATCAAATTTATTTGTTAACTAACCTATCTACTTGGCTAATATTAAACAATTTAGCCAAGTCTTATTCACTAAGCCTATCAACATAAATTCAAAAATACTTGACCATGCTTAAACAGTATGGATCAAGTCAATATTATTGCATGGGGCCATATCATTTTCTTTTATGCCCTCTTTTATTATTTTTATTTTCTTTTTTCTTTTCTTTCTTTTTCTTTCTTTTTCTTTTCTTTCTTTTTTCTTTCTTTTTCTTTTTTCTTTCTTTTTGAAAATAATTTTCAAAAAATGAAATATTATTTACAACCAAACTACATCAAGAGTAAAAAATTTCAGTCACCAGATGATCCTATGAAATATAGGGTTATAACACCTAGAGGGTCTATAGTTTTAGAGGCTTTGTTGGAAACCCGAACAGACATGAACCATGGGTCAATAAACTTAGACAAAATAGAAGAATAGTAACCAACATGCTTCCATAGACATACACCTAATGAGATGAAAATAAGAATAAGTCACCTCGGGAGGGACTACCTGAACAAGGATTGGTGTTGAAATATCAGTGATCGGAGGGTTTGCATGTCTGAATCCTTCAGCTTTGAGGTCAGAAATGCTAGTATCCTCTGGTGCAAGAATGTCTACTCTGGGAACAGGATCAAGCACAGTTTCATGTGGCCCGATAGCTTCAAAAGAAGCTTGTTGATCTAACCTTCACCTCAGCAGTGGAGGAAGTGGCTCCAAAGTTACCAGTGGAATCCCCTGGAACCTACATGAAAAGCGAAGCTGTTGATCTTCCACCTTTTGAAATTTTCAACCGACACTCTAAGGTAAATCTAGGGAGAATCATAGAGAACGCATTAAAAAGTACCTAAAGGTAAATCAAACAATCAATAGAATGGTAGGAAGAACAATTACACCAACCAACACTAGAGAAACTTATCGGTGCAAGTGTAACTCAAACACAGAAACACCCTATGGGTATACTCTACAAAGCATGATCCGATATTTGTGCCAGGTATCACGGTACACCCCTACAGTCACCTATGTGAGTCCTTATAAAATTTATTTCCCCTGTGTTGAACCCCAATTCTAAATGTAAATGTAAATATGTTTTATAGGTTGGTGAGCCGGGTTATTATAGGCCAAAAGCCTTATGTGATTATTAGGTGGGAAAGCCTATATGTTAAAGGCTAGTGAGCCTATTATTTTAATATGTAAACACTCATATCATTAATAAAGTACATCACTAATGCAGATAGACCCATAAATGATTATGGGGGGCTAAACTCCACTAGAAAGGGAAGGGGGGATAAGAGTCTAGGAAGGGGCTAAGCTAGAGGGCTTAATCCCAAAGGAATATTATATTATTAGTCCTAAATTCAAAGGTATGGATATAATTTTATGTTATCCTAAGTTCATATGGTAAGGGAATGAATTACAAGTGGAGATCATAAAACCTCATGAAGACAAGTGTCGAGTAGGGGAAATGCAAATATATTGGGAAACTTAGTGTATTTTTGGGTATCCTGTCAATCTTAGGAAGATGGACTCTTACACTCCATCGTTCTACAATATTCATTGAGGATATTCTCATCATTCCTGGAGGATGGTAACCTTCATTTCTTACCAGGGGTATACAATCATTCCTCCATTTCCTGGACTCACAAATTTCAGTTTTCCTCCCTACCTCTCTCTCATGAGAATCGTACCTGTACCTTACTCGAACCAGTATTGTACTGGTACCTATACCTGTACCTGGTTAAATTAAGAGATGGAATGATGATGTGGGTTCTCAGGCCTGGGGGATATTGAAGAGACGGGTTCTTCGGAAGCTTGGCACTATGGATAATGAGAAACTTGGTTTGACTGTAGACTAAAGAGGCATGTTTTCAAGCCCATGGTTGAAGAAGTAGGCTGTCAGACCCATAGGCATTTCTCTCCGGGTGAGATTTTATATGTCAAAGAAGTGGGTTTTTAGGCCTGTGAGTATTTTCTCTAGGCGAGAGACTACTCAAAATTGTTCCCTGGTGTGCTGGGAAATAGCTACGGGGCTCTAAGACTTCCTTTCTATCCTGTTGTTGAAGCCTTGGAAGGGAATTAAGGTAGCCAAAGGACTATTGAGCATAGAAGGGGCACACTTCCTGGGGTGGGACAGGAATGTGGGAAATAAGAGGTTGTAGGTTAGTTGCAACACTTGGGCACCTTGAACGAGAAATTATGTTTCTTGTCAGACCTTAGACTAGCTTAGTATCCATTTTCCTTGGTAGAGTTTAGCCCCAGATTGGGGGTGACCCACTATTGAGATTATGAGCAATGTGGTCTATGGATGGGAGGAACGTGGAAGGTCTGCATGTAGTTGGTGATACTTTAATCACAAATAAGTGTCAATTGTGTGTTAAATTATGTGATGCATCATTATTTATTCCCTTTTTTATCGGTTTTTCATGTGTATGATGCATGTGTATTTCTATTATTATTTTGTATGAATTTGTGTATTTGCATAATATTTGTATGTTTAATTTTGTATACAGTTCAAAATTTTATGTAGCATCTCCCAGCATGAACGCGGAAGGTCTGCATGCAGTTGGTGATACTTTAATCAAATATAAGTGTCATTTGTGTTTTAAATTATGTGATGCATCATTATTTATGCATTTCTTTTATGGTTTTTTCCTGTGTATGTTGCATGTGTATTTATATTATTATTATGTATGAATCTATGTATTTGTAGAATATTTGTATGTTTAATTTTGTATACAGTTTGAAATTT